>APFE030032833.1:0-50808 GCA_000404065.3 Pinus taeda | reverse complement strand
GAGTTGTGAAAATCGAACTCTTGGCTCTAGCTAAAAACCTTCCCCTAGAATCTCTTGCTCTATGCATGTCATTTTTTTTTATTTTTTCTTCAAGTCAGGGTAATAATTCTGTTTCTAATCTTCCAGGTCACTCTAAGTGCAAGAAGAGAGCATACTCAAGAAACTATTAAACCAATAACTTTCTCTTTTCTGATCCTCCAGATCACGTTAAGTGCAAGAGGAGAGCATACATTGAGAGATTATCAATTTTCCTTTCTTGAAATTTTCTTGTTTTTATATTTTTTTTTTAGAAATTGGCTACCTAATTTCACTTCCCCGGCAACGGTGCCAAAAATGTTTGGTCAATTTAGTGATGTCTAAATTGCAACTTTTAAATGTCAACCCGGGGCTCGTAAGCTGATGAAGTGAGATGTACTGTATGTACTTAGGCAACTATTTCTTAAGCTTTTGTCGTTTTTAACTTTTTAAGTTTGTTTTCAAGTATATCTCTCCTAATGTGATGTGACGAAATAAAGTGAGTGAAGTGTGTGAGATTGTGATGTGCTTTTTAAAACTGAAAATAAAGTGAGTGAAGTGTGTGAGATTGTGATGTGCTTTTTACAACCTAAAAGTACTCTACAAGAAAGCTTGAAATGAAATAAATGCTTAAAGGAAAGTAAAGACATTAAATAAAAGACTAATGACATTGGCCCAGTGCCTCTGCTGCTGCAAGGAAATGAAAACGAAATCTATGACAAATAACAACTAAGAAATGTGAACTAAAGTAAATCTACTTAAAGGAAAGACTAGTCACAAATACTTTAACTTCTTCTTAACCTCTTGCCTTTTAACTGAATGTATCATGTGATAAACAATTAAAAACAAGTCAAGCAATTGTGAGTTTCTGAACAACTAAACCAAGCTGCATTAAGTGATGTTTTGGTCCTCAATAAAGATATTAAGTTATAAAGAAGAGACCATCAATAGATAAACAACTTGACATCTACAAACAAAAAGCAAATACGCAAATTGACTAAATGATAATGATGAAATAAAGGCAGCAAAACAAAGAAGGTCAACAACATAGACAAGATGATCACATATGTCACTAGTTGTGCAAAAGAAAAGCATGAAACTCTCCCGAGCACATCTAAGAAACCTGCATAACACACTGATGAGTCATGAAAAAGTACAGAAATGTAAACAAGCAGAAATTGAAATGTATATACAGCTATTAAAATGCAACAATTAAAAGCATTATATACATGAAATAAGAAAACGGAATGCGAGAAATTAAAAACACTGTAGAGGCCTTTAGTAAACAGGGGCCCTCTGCCTACTCCAGCAATTTCAAAGATCAATCACACGCGTAAATGGAATAACAGTCTTCTTATGTATTATGCATGAAATAGGAAAATACAGTGGGAGTTCAAAAGTATATAACAGCACCTAACAACTAACTTGTCTAGCGTTCAAAGACGCTTTATTTATAATTGCAGAAGGTGAACTAACTTAACGAAATCTAAGTAATTCGAACAGCTGAATAGAAACACGTAGTCCTGCTACGTCATCGGATCTAGGCAACGATCATTGTGGGCATTCAATCCGCTGTTGGATTATGTCTCCCACTACCTTCATAACTGAGGACGATGCCACCTGTTCTTCACGTGCTCTAAAACAGCACACGCAGAGTCGTGCCACCGCCAATGACCTCTGTTTGACAGAAGTTGCCTCCTCATTGACCATGGGCTTGGATGACTGGTTTGGATAATCTGGAGGGACACACACCATGTCCTTGGTTCCACGAACTTGCCCATGTGGCTCTTCTTCCCGGAGGACACCTGGAACATAGCGTTTAATAAAACAGCTGCGGAATCCAGGGTTGGTTGCGGAAATCGGGATCAGCTGTGGAAAACCATGTGTAAACCCTGTATGAGCTGCAGAAACACAGCACCTTGAACCAAAATTCTAAACCAAACACATTCATTAGCATAATTAGAAAACCATGTAAAAAGTCCTAAAATACAACGATTTGAGCAAATTGATGGAGGGAACGAATGGCAAAATAGGGAAATGAATAGGAAAAAGAGGCTGGGAGGATGTGTAAAGAAGTGTAGGTTTGAGGCTCAACAAGAAGCAAGAGAAAAAGTGATGCAGAGACTGCGACATCAATTCGAGCTAGGAGGAGGGTCAGGTACAGGTAGAGAAGGGAAAATCAAACCTACACAGTACCCCATCATCTGTCTCAACCAGGAAGGATCAACACTATGGCCAGGAGGAACAGATTCTGCCATTGTCGGGATTGCGCGGAGCCTGAAAGGCTCAATTTCTTCAGTTCTTGGGGCTTGGGGAGCTGTGCGCACATTTTGATTGAGACGTTGGTGGGGTGTTGTTTCTGTCGGTGTAGAACAATACCTAAGGGGAAGAACCAAGGTAGAGGGAGTCGCTAACTTGATGGATTTCTAGCCAAGAAATCCAGATCTGAGTTGTAGTTGGAAGGAGGATTGGAGAGGAACGGTTCGACATTTGGTGAGAGGATTTCTAGCTGGGAAATGAGGACTTAGAGGGATATTTCTAGAAGGGGAGTCGAAACTCAGAGGGATTCTATAAGAGGAGATGAAATGGTAGTGAGCGGGCTGAGGGATTAGGACAGGCTGGATGGGGCTGCCAACTTTGTCATCTAGAAGTTCATGATCATGCAAGTCCTGGATTGACATCACATTAAGGACTTTGCATTGAGAACTATGGTTATCCTAGTCAAACTAGATGAGAATGAGAAGTATGAGGATGCAATGGTGAGGGAAAAGTGCATGATCGTAGACGAGGTCAAAGATCATGGCACACCACATATTGCTAAAAAAAACACAACAAAGGAGATGTGGGATACGTTGATGATCTCGTATCAGGGAACTGTCGTGTAGTAGAAGATTCTTTTGGATAATCAGTTGTGGTCATATCAGATGTAGAAGTGAGAGACGATTGATTTGTTCTTCCTAAGACTACATGAGATTCTTGCCCAACTGACTTCCATAGGGTCTACACTAGATCTGGAGTTCATGCTGAGGACCACCTTGATTGCAGTCTCTAAGGAGTGGGAGACATTTATACAAAGTATTTTGGGTAGTGCTACTCTTCTAGGTTGGGAGGAGATGTGGGCAGCTCTTCATCATGAAGAGATCAAGAGGTTGACCAAGGCAGGGAGAAGTGGTAAGGGAAGTTGAATAAAGAAAGAGGAGGAGGAGAATGTAGCTATAGCATCTCTGGGACATCAAGGGATGAGGAAGAAGAAGGACATCTCCAAGGTGAAGTGCTTCCATTGTGGTGAGTTGGGACATTATGCATCCCAGTTTCCAAGGAAGAAAAACAAGGGGGAGGCTTCCGACTCCAAGGCATCTCCAATTAAGGCAGAGAAAGAGGTCAAGACTGATGACAGCAGTGCCATGAGTGTTCATGCACCTCTAGAGAAGAGGTTGGGAGACATCAAGTTGTAGTGAGGAGGACTACATACTAAGTGTAGGATCCTCGAGGTGCCCAAACTCTTGTATCATATCTAGATATGGGAGCGCTTAATGATAGTAGTAGAATGATAGATGTTGGGTGGAGCAAAGTGTAGCAGAGCAGTAAGGCATTGATTGGGTGCAGAAATCTGAGGTAGCGCAGTGGAGTGTGCAACAATGCGAAAGGAACAAAATTTTATGCAATAGCATAGTAACAGCAAAGGGAGCACAATATAGTAGCACAGGCAGTTTCAGTTTCACATGGCTTCCAGAATCTCTGGGATGTCAGTATTTGGGAGAAGTCAGTTACCTACTTCTTGGTAACTGGGTTGCAGTGCAACAGTTAGTAGTGGTAGTGATAGAGACAACATTGGCATCATATTGAGAGGGAGCTGCAATACAGATGTAGCGGTGGCAGATGTGCAAAAGTACAGGTGGCAGATGTGCAAAAGTACACGAAGCATCAGTGCAGATGACATGAGGCAGCAGGCCAAGCATCAACACACGTACCTGTGTGGAGGATCAATGTGATGGTTCCATGGTGAAACATTACTAGAGCACATTCCTCACTAAGAGGAAGTGTTGATTTGTGGTAGAATCAGATGTGATCTAGCCATCCAAATTGGTGGAGAGGCTAAGGCACATAAGATATCGAAGACCAAGAAATTTTTTGGGGAAATTCCACCCAGTTGGAGAGATATTAAAATAATTAATATTTTTAATGGGGTTCCTAAGTCTAAACTTAGGAAAAGTAAAATATTAATGGGCATTAACACAAAACGAGGCAAGAATTTTCTAAATGACATGAATCAAGCCAAATATAATCTTAGTTGTTGATTAGGGGCTTAATCTCGGTTGTTGAAGACTTAGTAGGAAAAGTATAAGAGGAGACTTGAGGGTTAGTTGGAGATACAACAAACTGATCAGTGAGTTCGATTTTCTAGAGCGGGGTTTTGCTGAGAGAATCGAGCTAGTGATCTATTGCAACGAGGGTCAATTCTATAGAAGGCCGAGAATAAATAGAAGACAGGTAGAGATAGTACCAGAGAGACAACGTAGAGCATCGAAAGGCTGATGCAGAGGCAACTAGGATCTATGTAGACGCTGAACAGGCCAACATGGGTGACACAGAGGGTCTAAGAGTTGATGCAGAGAGCCAAAGGGTTGATGAAGACGCTTCAGTAGTTGTAGAGGCTAGCAGAGCTGACGCATGGCCAAGAGGGAGCGTTGGGTGATTTTTGTCGAGGAAACTGAGTGCTAGTGAGTTGAGACGTTGTTGGAGTCCCTATCAGAGTGATGGAGAGCAATGGAAGTTATCATAGTTGTTGTAGGATCATTCATGAGGTGATTGATCAACCGGAATATCTGTCTCCAAGGAGAGGTACTACTACCAAGGGCATTATGTGTTAGGTGAGCCATTTCTGGAACCCTAGTTGTATTCATAAATAGCATAATAATAAAACCCTCATATCTGCTACACTGGTTTTCCCGCATTGTGTTTTTCCATGGACGATTGTTCAAAAGTAACAGTGTCCCTTGTGTGTTTGTCTTAGTTATTTCTATGTTGATATGTATGTGAGTTAAGGATGCATTTGTGTTTATTTCGGTATTTATATTTATAAATAACTTGTAAGAGAAATTAAACCAGATAATGTAGTAGGGATTTCTATCATGTGAGACTAAGAAATCTCAACACATATCTCCATATCATATCGGGATTTCGCGCATATTTTTGTCTTTTAACAATGTCAATACTCTTGAAGTGCAAAAGGGTCTTAGCCCTTGGGAGTTGGCCTATTGGACCTCTATGACCAAGAGTGATCATTGGGGCTACCTTGTTCTTGTCCTTCTTAGCCTTTCTCGCTTACTTTACCTCCTCAAGCTTTGGCCTTCTCAACCTTCTTGGCTTGCCTTCCTTGCACTTGGATTACTTGCTCAACCAACCTATTTGAACTACTTTCTTAGCCAACCTATCCGACCATTGTGTTTGAGTCTATTGTTCTGCTTGATCCCTTGTCACCTCTTCAATTTAATGCGTTGTTCTTCCTTCGACATTAGTGAAGCTACTACAATTAACATCAATAACAACATGTGTGCAACAATGGTTCATGACTTTCACATCAATGACAAAATGTGTGTAGCAATACTTCGTGACTTTGACATCAATGAAAACACAAATTGTTCAATAGTCTACCTTGTTTCGCTAGTAGTTTGCTGCCAAAATTTAAAGAGTAGTCACTTTGTAATATTTTTAAAGCTATCATAGGCAAGAGACTATTCATTCACAACTAACTTTGTTATGGGAGATGAAAGCATGCAAGAGTAAATTTTGGATTCTTTAATGTGTACTCTATTAAGTTGTTTGGTGGGAGATGCATATTTGAACTTAATTTTCCATTTCTAAAGAATACCACAATATCATATTGCATTCTCATGTCATTGAAACTTGAAAGATTATTACTACGAGGTCTTTACAAAGGTCATATTGTTGTTTAAGGTTTGTAGTTTTAGGTTTTAACGTGTTCAAATTATGAATCTAAAATATGTGCACGCAAGAAGGAGGCCTACAATCTTGTATGATGTCTCGGAAAACATACTTCTCTTAGGCATATAAACAAAGAATATGTTTTGTTAGGTTTCTGCAAGTGAGGATTTGTCTTAAGCGAGTTTTATTATATAGCAAAAGACATACAAATCGAATAAACATTTAGAAGGTCCAGTGACCATGTATGGTAACTTTATTTTGGTAAATTTAGTTCTAGCATTCGCCTTCTGAGCAATAGGGTGTTGTTTTTGTTAGTGACTGTAAGTTCAAATTGTTTTATTCTAATTGATTTTTTTTCGAAATTTTCCAATAGAGTTTTTACAACTACAATTTAAGTTTAGTTTTTTAGAATTTCTTATGTTGTTTTTTTTTTTCTAAGTTAAGACAGTCTATTAATATGCACAAAAAATTACGGAGAGGAAAAAGCCTCAAGCAAGTTTACAATAGTGTTTCAGCAAAAATATGGACTGCCCCAACATTGGGGAAACCAGTCCACAGAAAGAAAAAAACCAAAAATGGTGTCAGTTCTTAAGACCAGAAACCACAAAAGAAATAATGAGGTTTTGCCATGACATAATGTCTAGATAGGAGACCAGATTCCAATAGATGCTAACAAAAACAAAAAGACCAGACATAAGACACTTGGCAGCCACGTCCATACACCTGGTAGCCACGTCCAAACCCCTAGCAGCCACGTCCATACCCCTGGCTGCCATGTCCACACACGTGGAAGCGACGTTGACCTAATTGAAATCATTCGAGATGGGTTCCTCAACAATTGGCGATGCTCAATTATCCGCCTTATCCCTCGACATGCTGTCGTGTGGCTCCCCACCATCGCCATGTGGCTCATCCGTCAGATGGGCATTCCCAAGCCTGCCAGATGCCACCTGCGAAGCTAACCCATCATGACTAGTTCCACCTGAGGGGCTCGTGGCTGTAGAGCTACCCCCTTCACCATGCTGATTTCCACCAAGGTTCTTGCCATGCAGAGTACAAATTCCTTCATTCATCACATTCTTCCCTGTGTCTCTGCAATTGTTGCGTTTGGGGGCATCCTCTTGCCACAATTTGGAATTTTCCACCTGAGAGGCAGTCTCTTCATTGTCTTCAGTGAAGAGGATGGAAATAGTAGCTGTAATAACAGGTCTATTCAGGGTGCTACAAAACATGAATTGGGTTGAGTGGGGTGCAGGATGCAGGGGCAAAGGAAAATTAGCAGAGTGAAGTACAAAAATCACCATGAATTGCACCTGAAGACCGAGCATGACCCTGCCCACTTCTTGTACTAGGATATTTACCCACCCGATGTCTTTGGGGATGATACAGTTTAGGGGAAGGAGAGGAGGAAATAGGCTCAGGGTGCGACTCAGTCTGAGGGCAAGAACTACCTCCCCGAGTTCTGCATCTTCGGCTTCTCATTCGATGTCTCACCATGCTGGTATCTCTGGCTAAGTACTCAGAGGGAGTAGTAAGAGAAGGAACGATGATAGAGGGAGAACTAATAGAGGGATTGTGAGCAGGAGCAAGGCCAGTCTTAGCAGAGGTTAGATAGCAGGAACTAGAATGGGAATGGTGAAACCCATGTCCAAAATTAACGCAACAAACTAACCATTAGTGATGCCCAGTTACAGTGCGAGAGGTGGGTTCATAGGCTTGAGGCAAGCAATTGCAATGGAGTAGGGGAGATGGAGAAACAATGAACTGAGGTACCTCCATATCCAGACACTTAGTGGCCTTTTCCTGCTTCAGACCTGCATTAAATGTTGCCTGTAGTGTGTCAAGAGGGCATCTCACGGTGGTATGGGGAGGGGCGCCACTAGCCAAGTGACGTGTCCTCTTACCGTTGGTCTTCAATGTATTCATTAATATCAAAGTGTGTCACTCGCATCCGGGTAATTTATTATGTTGATTTATAAAGCTTATATATCTCTATTATATTTTCATCATAATTGAGAGGGAAAATAAGAACTATTTGAAAATGGAACGACTAAGTATTTTATTGTCTTTCCATAGTCAATGAGTAATAATACCCCAACTACTTTGGTAAAACTCTTATGGATGCAACTTGGTGTCAAAAAGATGGAAATGATTTTTATGTTATCTCCACAGTCTATCAATAACACGAAATAAAATGGCATAGCTATCGTATAAGTTTTCAAAAGAATTAGTCATGCCCACTGCTACCACTCTTATGCATGAAGACTTGTATTATTAATTAATAAATTTTTAAGCATGTTGCTTATGGATAATTTGGTTTGGAAGCCTTGGTTTCAACTTTTGACATATATCTCTTCATTGAGGATCAACTTTCGGGGATTTGCTAAATATTAGAGCCATGGTGACACATGTGGTAGATTTATGCCTTCATATTTGAGCGATGGTAGCACATGTGGCATATTTTTTCCTTTGGGAGCCCTCATTGGCAATGTGATGTTGAGAGGCATTGTCATATCATGAACAAATAACTTGGATGTTTTGAGTAACACCTTAGTATTTGATGCCAGCTATTCATGGGGAGATTAATGAGTTCAAAAATGTAGTAAAAGAAAAGAAACATTACATGCTTAATATGTCACTTCATATGAATTTTGTAGAAAATGATGCATTTTCTTTTTCATGGATGCCTTTCTAACATTTAAAATATATCCAATACAAACATCTATGATATGAAATATAGTTGTGGATGTGGTTGTCTTTCTTGAAGCTAAAGTAGCATGATTGATCTGAAATGACCATATGTTAAACTGAAGTAGAATTGATCAATGCCAAGAGTGACCTGAATGTTAACTTAAAGTGTTTTAACTATGAGAATCAATTGAAAAGGGATGAATTGAAAACATAATTAAAACATATGAAACATGTAAACATAAGTAATAAGGAGAAAAAACATAGCAATACCACACAACAAGATTGATTATGGAGTTCGTCCCTAATGGACTACTTCTCAGTGTCCGCTTTCAAGATGGGCATCCGCTTTATTAGGATTGAATCCAAGGAGGTCGTTTACACAACAAATTAACTAGACTAATTATGCACGTAGGAACTTCTAGTCACTTTCACAAGAAATATCTTTGAATTAGCTTTCCAACACCTAGCTTGGTTCCCAATTCCGACTTCGGATGCCCGTGTTACACTGAAAACAAAAATGCCTATAACCTCTAGAATCTACACACTAAGCTCCCAAACTTCTCTAGTGCCCTTCTTCATGACCAAAAGGTGAATTTATAGTTTTTTTTTGGTTCATTCGAGCTCTCCATTGCTAAGTTTAGGCATGAATGAACTCGGTCTAACCACTAGGGACACCTTAGGCCTAGTCACAAGGTGGTGGCATTGCTTTAAACCAAACTGAACAATAAAAACCCAAAACAACACTTTGGATAAGCGCAAAATTGCTGGCGGTTTGCTGACTGGGCTGAAAAAGGTGATGGATACCATGTGAACAACCATGGTCTAACTGCATGTTGCCACCCGACGTATGATCACCAATAGTTTTGGCTACCAGCATGGTCTTCCCACAGCATGTGACAACCTTCGCTGATAGTTCCACTCCCCACGTTGTTAGTGGCTACAGTTAGACTGACTGTGCGGCTAAATTTTGCTCACATGTTACGGTTAACACTGATCCACTGTGGTCTGAACTTCCTCAACTACAACCGTTAACTGCACATTGCTCACATGACAATGCTTAGTGATAAATCCCCACGTTGTTAGGATATGATACGGTTAACACCGAAGATTAATCCTTGTCTGCTCACATGGCCCAATCTCACTGTTAGCTCCCCGCGAGGTTAGGCCAGCATTTAGGGGCATTTGTAATGCATTGTAATTCTTTATGTGGTTTTGCAATGGTTTATGTGTTGTAATGTTTATTACATGACTTGAATGGGTTTCTAAACTTAGGGTTAATGCATTTTACTGCATGGATTAGGAATAGGTTACGGTTTAGGTGTACTAGGATTTAGGAATTAGGTGTATTAGGATTTAGGATTTAGGCATGAATGAAATCGGTCTAACCACTAGGGACACCTCAGGAATAGTCACAAGGTGGTGGCATTACTTTAAACCAATATTAACAATAAAAACCCAAAACAACACTTTGGATAAGCGCAAAACTGGTGGCGGTTTGCTAGCGAGGTGGAAAAAGGTGATGGACACCATGTGAACAGTCACATTCTAACTGCAAGTTTCCACGTGGCGGATGATCTCCGACGGTTCCTGCTACTCGCACAATCTTTCTGCAGCATGTGACAACCTTCGCCGACAAGTCCTCTCCCTGCGCTCTTAGGAGCTACAGTTAGTTTGATTATGAAGATAAAGTTTGTTCACATGCTACGGTTACCATTGATCCATTGTGGTGTGAACTTCCGCAACTACAACCATTAATTGTGCACTGCTCACATGACAACGACTAGTTATAAAACCCCGTGTGGTGAGGCTCTGAAACGGTTAACCACGACGGTTAATCCGAGTCCACTCAAATGGCTCGCTGTCATGGTTAGCTCGTCGTGTGGTTAGGCCAGCAGTTAGAGCCATTTTTAATGCATTGTAATGCTTTATGTGGTTTTGCAATGGTTTATGTGTTGTAATGCTTATTACATGACCCGAATGGGTTTTTAAACTTAGAGTTAATGCATTTTATTGCATGGATTAGGTATAGGTTAGGGTTTAGGTGTATTAGGATTTAGGACTTAGGTTTATGTATTACATCACTTTGATTTTCATAATAAAACCCATGCATACCTCTTCGTCACAAAGCAAAATTTGTCAACATAACATGATGACAAAGACATGTCGACAACCAAACCCGAGTGGAATTGATGACAAACACATGTCCACAACGAGGTAAAAAACCATATCCTTCATATACTGTGAAAACCATACCAACCATTGACATCACTCGCGAAGCTGAATATACTAGACATTGAATGTTGACGAGGATCACTCGCGAAGTTGATAAAGCTAAAGACCTCATTGATCATGATCATTTGAAGACCACTTCAACTTTGAACCACTCAAGACTCCGCTCATGCTCCACTAACAAGATCATGGTGGATCAATGGTAGTCGACACAATTTTCTTCATAAGATTTTTATAACTATTGTATTTTAATTTACAATGTGTTCAATGTTTGTAAAAGGGACATACACCTAAAAATCTACATACATTATTCGATACTATAAGAAATTATTACTCATTACTTGTGAGTTAATTGGGAGATCAACCTCCTCATGGCTCAAACTTACCTTGAAGGCTTCTTAGTTGTCTAAGGTTTGTCATATAGTTAGCCATTAAACTCTGCTTTTTTTCTTAATGTAATTTTTTTTTATCATAATTTGGTTATCCATATTTCTAGATAATTCTAAACAAAATTCAAGTTAAGGCTTGAAAGGTCCGATACCACCAAATATTGGGGCCAAGATCCTAGACTCTAATTGGACATCTATCCTTTCAGTGTTATTATGAATGGTCATGTCACTAGAACCTTAAACCACGGTGGACAACATGACAAACCACCATCTCAATCACTCTAACTAAAAATTATTGACAATTTAAAGTCTTATTTTAACACCAAAAAACATTGGTAAGAAAGTACATATTTTATTCCCAAACCAATTCATCATAAATAACAATAATAATTTAATTTTAAAATCACATCCCAAATAATAATAATAATTTAATTTATAATAATAAATTAATTCTAAATTTAGTACCCAATAAAACACTAAGCCAATTTGAAACCCAATAACATCAAAACAAAACACTGCACTAAACCAACTTGAAACCCAATAAGATCAACCCAGCAAAACACCCCCATAACATAGAACCAGGCCAAATACCAGATTGAAACCGCACGACTGGTGGTGCCCCTCAGCGCACAATACCACACATGGTATATGGTGGCGTCGGCTTACAAAAATATATCCTTCCAACCGACGAGGTGGAAGCAACATATATTATTTTCATGCAGCTTTTACTTGGCCATTACTCAATCTTATGATTCTCTCACTCACTTTGCAGGAGATTTATACTGTTGTCGTTCTTGATTGGACTGTGGTCGAGTCATTGTGGTGATCTTGATTAACTGCGATTCTGGGGTTTCGTTGTACTACATTAGTGTAATTGTCGTGATCTTGATTGACTGCGATTCTGGGGTTTCGTTGTACTACAGTAGCGATCGCTGGAATGGACCAAAAGACGAGAGTGGAGGTGCAGCTAGATGGTGCCTCGACGGAGGCAGTGATTGTCGATGCATATGGTCGTGGGCGAGGGCGTCATTACAAGGTACGCTACGATCGCCACCCTGACCACCCTGACAGCGACGCACAGCGATTGATACAAGAAGAAGATGTTCGCTATACCCGAGTCAGACCCATTCCCCCTGAGGCACCCCACAATTACAACTAATCCATCAGAGACGCAGTTGAAGCTTCTGACAAAGGGTGCTGGTGGCCGGGCATCATCACGCAAGCTATGAGCACCAATTCTGAGCTTTTCCTTGTATATTTTCCCCACAATCATATACAGAAAATGTACCATTACTCCAAATTACAGAAAATGTACCATTACTCCAAATTAAGACCTGCTCAAGAATGGCTGAAAGGAAAATGGTACCCGCTACCCTCACAGGTAACATATTTACTGTATTTTTATTATTTTTTTAGGGTTTCATGTACATTTTTTTGTTATTTGGTTATTGCTATAATGGACAGTGAGTCTATTGTTTATGATCATTACCAATACAGTTAAGGCATTTCATAAGCTTATGTAGTATGGTAGATGTGAATTAAGGGTTTTTTTGAAAAGAATTTTTCTGCCCATAGTAATTAGTATGTCTAAGCTGATTATCTCATAGTAATTAGTATGTCTAAGTTGATTATCACTATTTTATTATGCATTGAGTACATGTAGTCGCATTTAATTAAGTCCTTGCCTTCAAAAGCTCAAATTCATAGTTAAAATAGTATGCATTCATTTTCCAGAGTTTTCAGATAATTTTGAAATCTTTAATGTAAAGGTACCTTTTTTTTCTAGTTGATACAAGGCATCGCATTAATAGATAAGATATGCCATTGACCATTCTTCTTGTAAAGTAGGTATTATTATTATCCATCTACATAAATACATAGGTAGACATCTAACACAGAGTTAGATGTACTTGCTATATTGCCAATCATTATATATTTAACATATGCATTGCTTCCAACATTGCCAATTAAGGTTGGTTGTGCTGCTCTAAATTATCAGTGTTTTCTATTTCCAGTTGAGCTGGGACTCTACAAGATGACAAATATGCTTGGTCCATTATGCTCTATTTTAATCCATCTACACAGATGGGTAGCTAACTAATAAATAGGGTTGTTTTTACTTACAACATTGTAGATTGTTGTATACTTGACATAGGCATTGATCCCAACATGTCCAAGTAGGATTGACTGTAGTTTCTTAAATTATAATTTCTTTGTATAAATCTACTTGTGCATTGTCCCTGTAGATTAGGTTTTTCTTCCAAATCCTCTATAGGGATGAACTAGGAACATTTTAGGATGAACTAGGAACATTTTAAACAAGTAGGATTGTGTATACCTATTATATTGCAAATTTTTGTATACTCATTTCTCATTGCATTCCCACGAAAGTATTACAAAATTCTGTGGAAAATTTCATTGATAATTTGCCTTCTTGAGTTATTTAATTTGTTTATTGAACTTAGAGATTCTGTAAGTCATTGATTAATGAAATAGCTGATCTATTCTTTTCCTTTTTTTTAGCAAACAAACAATATCATATATGAAGGAAAATATCCCATGCCTGCAAATAGTGAGACAACTTCGAAGGCATCATCTCCCTGGGATATGCAAACTAATGCACAATCTCAAAAGAAGTTTGAAGGAAGGCACAAGAAGAGAAATGACGTGGAACAAAATCAGAAAGGAAATTCACTTTCTCCTCACTCGATAGGTGTTAAACGACTGTATGTTTATGATGATAGAAAGGATGGAAATGATAGAGGCATTAAAGTTACGGAGTCAACCGAATCTATGGATGAGATCTTAAAATACACCGAGACTCCTGTGGAAAGATGTACAGGGAGTGCAATACTTGGTTCTCCTAGAACTGAGCTTGACAACAAAGCTCAGAGGAATAATCCGTTGAACATGGTGGCAGAGGAAAGACTAGAAACACATGATGAAGAGTTACTGGCATATCATTCTGTGTTAGAGGCCTTTTATGCTCAGTGTCAGTGTCACTTATCCTGGGAACGTCATGATTTCTTGACCAGACTCCGTATTGCATTGCATATTACTACCGATGAGCACGCTGACAAGTTGAAAAGGCTGATTTCTCAGTCCTAATTTCTTATGTTTTTTGCATCTTGTAAAAATGTATTTTATGCAAACCAAAATATTATTAGGGATTTCATCAAAATGTTCACCCTATTGGACAATAAAACTCGATAAAATGATATTGATTTGATCTCCAATGCTCATGCAGGGCACTGCTGTACAGGAATTTATTTCTGGTGCATAATCTCACACATAGTAATTCAAATTTGGCTTTGATCTTATTTGACAAACTGATGCTTACGTAATGTAGCCTCAGCGATGTAACTATGGAAAGATTATCAGGAATTTGGTGAAAATACTTTCGCTATTGAACCATATTTCAATACCAAAATTGAGGTCAGTTCTATCGAAATGGTCTTCAAAGCTCATGGAGGGCACAAATATACGGAGATTCACATGAATGTTAGTTATTATATAGTATTTTTAAATTTGTGCTTCTCTGTTGTTTTCATGGAAAAGAAAATAAATGAGTGATAAAATATTTCATTTCTTCTAATTTATAGTGAAATTGCATGATTTTGTTACTTTTGTGATATTAAAAAGGTTGAAGATGAAAAACACTTTCTCTTTAATTGTCTAACTTATACTGGGATTAGATCTAATTTTCAATATATTTGTCACACTACTAACCCTCTTGACTAAACGATGTTGATCTTGGAATGTTTCTCTAAACTAAACTATGTTGATCTTGGAATGTTTCTCTAAATGCTTTTCAAGCATGGAAATAAAATCCTAAAGAATTATGATTAATTTCTAACCTTCTTAAGATTGAATAGAACATTTGGGTTTAGTTGATAATAATCATTGTTATCATTCTTTATTAGGTTATAATATTTTGATAATGCATTTGCATGGCAATAATCCCAATGTTAAAAAAATTGGAGCATTCACCAAATCAATTAACCCAAAATTGGTGGAACTAGAAAAATATGGGACCAAAAAACTAGTTGACCAAAAAGTACATAAATATTCATATGCATCCATAAGAATCCAAACCATTATACACACACCTATTGGGAGAAATTTCAATTTTCTAAAGGGTGGTCAAAATATTTGGGCGACCCACAAGGAAAAGTAAGGCAACAATTATAAATAGAAGGCTCCCCATAAAAATTGCCACCTTTTGATAATTTGACATTTAGACATTGTTTCTCAAGTTGTTCATCTCACAAGTGTTGTTTATCATAGAGTTCTCCAAGGGGAGAACTCTCCCTTCTTTAGGTGGACTTCAAGTGAGTGCCACCCTAGGGAGGTAAATTTGTTGCTACATTTGAAGGGAGGCTTGTGGAATTTTGGGAGGACCTTTGAGGCATTACCCTTACCTAATTATTGCTCCAAGGAGGATGTATTATAAGCTTGTTATGCTTAGAAAACCTCTCACTCCAAACTTATAAATATATGATCTAGCTTATGTTGACAATTGCGGAATTAACTACTTGAAACATGTGTATGTCTTTGTTTGTTTTTAACTACTTAAGTGTTTTAAATTGATTTGTTTAGGCTGATATTAGACACACATAATATCCATATAATTCAGAAAATAAGCATCAACACATAACAACAAATTTAATGTAGGAGTTCACTAGAATATCGTGGGCTACCTCTCGTTGAGCTTTTGTCAATTTGACTTGGCTCTTTGGGATTATGGCTTCAATTCTTTTACAAGTTCAACATTGGTTATTGACTGAACCAATGGGCTTAGAAAACCATCTATATCAGTGTCATGGCTATCATCATTCTGCAAACAGATCTAAGATCCCTTAGACATGATTCCTTCAATGGGTGCACTAAGCTTCCCTGAGCTCCTTGATGGTATAAACTCCTTCAGAATTCTTCAACTATCTCTCAAACCTATTCTACTATCTTGAACACAGATCAAGCATCAACAATAGACTGTTCATTTGTTCAAAATGAACACTGCATCCCTGATCTAAGCCTTCCTCCACGGATGGCACTCGATTACCTCAAACTTCCCTATAGAATATCAACCTTCAGAAGTGTTTAGATGCTTATGTAAACCCTTGCAATGGATTTAGAAGTCTCATTATAGTTAGGAATGACTGTTGGTTCGCTGAGAATGGATACTGGTAGCTCCCGCAACTCCCTCCAACCCCTAGTGGTCATGAGCTCCAAAATCTCCCTCGATAAAAATCTCCTTGAAGATGGATTCTTCAGCTTCTTTGGACTATTCCATTGGCTTCATAAGGCCTCAATAGCCTAGCTATCCTCTTGGTTCACTCTCTTAGGTCAAAAATCACTTCTCGAGTGCATTTAATGAGTAACTCTTAGTGATCCTCCACTAAATCTGGCTAACTTCAGTTAATTGTAACTAATTTGGCATAACTGCCCTTTTCTAGCACTGCGCCATGCTTAAACATCGAGGTTGACCTTAACTATTGGCGTTTGGCACACATGTGATTGGTACTACACCTGGTAGTTAGGGATAATGCTGGGTTGGTGATTTGTTGGTAGTCAAAAAGCAAACTGTGTGTGGTTAATTTCAATCGGTGGACATGTGACTGCTTTTGGCGACTGCTGGTGGTCCTCACCCCCAAACTGCAATCTATTAAACCTTAAATAGAACATTTGACTGTAGTTTGTTAAGAACCACTATAGAGGAGTTGGTAGCGCGTGTTGAGGTCTTGTCGGTGGTCACGGATTCGACCCCCCCAGCACCCTAAACATAAATTTACATGACCATTCTAGGGCCACGTGGCAGCCTCTGGGCTTGCCATGTGTGAGCTCCTCATTGGTCACCAAAAATGAATTTTTTGGGGAATATCCAAGGAGTATTCCTTGGAATATTCTTTTTTTTCTATTATTTCCCAAAAATCAATTATTCTTGGAAATTGTAGTTTATTGAACTTTTCAAATGGAAATAACTTCTTCAGACGATGTCAATTTTTCGAACTATTCATGGTGTCAGAATGAGGAATATGAGATCTATCCGGTCATTGAGGTTCGACCCTCTTTCGAACACTTTGAATTTTGAGCTATCATTAAAGTGATGGATCAATATCTGATCACTCCTCCCCATTAGGAATCTTTTGGACCTCAAAACACTGATACACTGTTTTGAACAGTAGATGAGAGCACAATACCCTCTTCTTTGAGCCTTCATACACTTTCCTACATGCCGGGTGCCTTTGAATCAAATCTCGAAGGTAGTTGACACTTCCCTTAATGGACACGCTTGTCCTCGTGTTAAGAATTGTCTTCCTTGAACTCATTCAGAATTTACATAAGGTATTTGAACATCGCTTCCAAACCACTTCCATGGTGACCTTTGCTGCTCCAAATATTCTTCATGAGACGATGTCAAAGTACAAGAAAAAAACTTGACATAAATTCTTGCTCCATCAAAAGAAACAAATTTCACATCATGTGAATCATCATCATGTCTTTACATCTTGTATACAAATTATCAACTAAATCCAAAGCTCACAAAAACAATGCATTTTCAAAAATTTGACCCTTCAAGTCAAGCATGTACAAAAACAATTATAATGATTCTTTTACAAAGATAAAACACTTCATCATTATCTCCCTTTTACAATCTTGGAGACCAAATCAACTCTTCCAAGTTGACTTGAAATTACATGCATGTTTAAACAAAACAATATGATTGTCGATAGCTTTCCATCAACTCAGTTAGATACATATTCAAATACAAGGAAATCATTAACATCCATGTGTTCATACATTTTGTCCTTATGCATGTATTTTATTATTCAACTTTCTCTTAAGCACACTCATAAGTACAAGATAATCAATCACATGTATATTTACTTTCAAAGCTGAAATGAATATAATTTTCTGCAATAAAGTAAGTCTACATACTCAACTTTTCCATCCTGCAACTTGCATTCCATTATCAAAGAAATGCAAATAGATGTGACACATTTCTTTTCACATCAAAACAAAACATGTAACTTTAATTGGATAAGAACTCTAACCGTTTCTTTCCAATCCACACCAAAGGTGCTTCCTTTAAGTGCACATCGACATCAACACGTGGATCATCCTTAATCACATCGATTATGGAAACTTCCTTTCCATTCTTACCATACTCTTTCTCCACTTTCTTCAAATTTCATGGAAGCATTGTTGGATTCAGAGTCCAACACCTTTCATCAATATGTCCTTGCTTATGGCCCTAAGTACAACACATGTTCATCTTCTTGACATCATAATTTTCCTTGTCCAATAAACCTTTATCTTCTTGCCTTATTTCCTTCAAAAAGTTTCCTGTATATGGCCATTTTCTTCCAAAATCTAGAAACACTATGGTTAACCAAACCACAAAAGTAACATGCAATTCTTTTCCAATGTTTATGTGGAAATTTATCATGCTTAACATAATCAGAAGAAGTGTGATTGAAATCAAATTTATACCTTTCTATCTCACCTTCATTACCTTCATGAGGAGGTGAATCAAATGAAGAAGTAGCTCCCTTTGGAAAACCATCAATCCCTTCAATGCTTTTAGAGATTTGAAAAATTTTTGGTTCAAGTGTATGTTTATGTACATCTTCTTCCTGCAAATGATGTTTCAAACAATTGCATTACCCAAGAATACAATCTTTACAAACTTGAGGTAGAGAACCTGAAATGAAACTCCTTCTAGGAACTGTTTCAATTGCCTTCATGACTGCTTTGAAACTTTTTCCATAAGATTGTCCATAGCCAAGACCCAAATACTTAGGTCTTTCCTCAACCATTATTGGCTCAACAATACCATGTGCATGTTTTCCCAATCCTTTTCCTTCATAGCCTATTTTGGACATTAACTTGGACACTTTGCCTCTTGTATGTTTTTCAAAACCACCAACATAAACATTCTTAGAGGAAATTGAAGACAAACATGAATTGTTTACCTCTTCTTCAAGCTGATACTTGACTAAGGCTTCTTTGGTGGAAAGGAGTTGTGTCTCCAACTCATGCATCTTTTCTAGATCCATATTCGCAATATGAATCTGTCTCCATTTCCTGGAATTTGTCAGAAATCAACTCCTTCTCTTCCTCCATTGAATTCAACTTCTCTCGAAGTCCGGTACTCATTTCTCTCCCCATATCCATCATGATGAACAAATCTCGCTTTAAGTCTTCATTAAAGAATCTTGTGAAAGAGGATGATTTGGAAAACTCACTTGTAGAAGTTGTCATTATCAAAATTAACAAAAGCACTTCAACAAAATTCACAAAGCTTTCAAAGAACTTCTGACAAATTTCTGAACTAAATGGCACTAGAATCAAATTCTTATTCAAGTAGCATTTTGCAAACAAACCCTCTTAAGCTTTAAGGATTGTCTTGAGGTCCTTGGGGTAAGGAGAGTTCCTTCAGCCCTTCTTCCTTCTTGTCCTCTCCTATACTTATCTTATCAATAGCTTTCCCTTCACCTTTGAAAACTCAAACAATAGTCAGTTTACAAATAATCAAACAGTAGAATTTGACTATTTGAACACTTATCAAGTCAAACAAGAAGAGAGATTTCTCTGTCAATCAAACATCCTGTTCTGATACCACCTTATCTAAAATGAGGGTTTAACAACTTGTTATGCTTACAAAAACCTCTCACTCCAAAGCTTATAAATATATGATCTAGCTTATGTTGACAATTACAGAATTAAGTACTTGAAACATGTGTATGTCTTCGTTTGTTTTTAATTGTTTAAGTGATTTAAGTTGATTTGTTTTTATTGATATTAGACACACATAATAGCCATATAATTAAGCAAATAAGCATCAACACATAACAACAAATGTAATCTAGGAGTTGACTCGAATCTCATGAGCTACGTCTCCTTGAGCTTCTGTCAATTTGACTTGGCTCTTTGGGATTATGGCTTCAATTCTTTTACAAATTACACACTTGACTCCAATGGTTATTGACTGAACCAATGGGATTAGAAAACCATCTATATCCCTCTCATGGCTGTCATTATTATGCAAAGAGATCTAAGATCCCTTAGACTTGATTCCTTCAATTGGTGCACTAAGATTCCATGAGCTTCTTGATGGCACAAAATTCTTCAAAATTATTCAACCGTCTCTAAAACCTATTCTGCTGTGTCGTGTACATATGAGACATCAACAATAGACTGTTCATTTTCTCAAAATGAACACTGCATCCCCAATATAAGCCTTCCTCCACGGATGGCACTAGGTTGCCTCAAACTTCCGTGTCACATCTCGGCCTTTAGAAGCCTTCACATGCTTCTATAAACCCTTGCAATGGATTGAGAAGGCTCATTATAATTAGGAATGATGGTTGGTTCACTCAGAATGGATATTGGTAGCTCCCGCAACTTCCTCCAACCCTCGGTGGCCATGAGCTCCATAATCTCCTTGGATGAAAATATCCTTGAAGATGGCTTTTTCACCTTCTGTGGACTATTCCATTGGCTTCAGAAGGCCTCAATTAGCCTATCTAGCCTCTTGGTTCACTCTGTTAGGTCGAAAATCACTTATGGAGTGCATTTAATGAGTAACTCCTAGTGATCATCCACTACATTTGGCTAATTGCAATTAACTATAACTAATTTGGGATAACTACCCCTTTTTACCACTCCGCCAAGCTTGACCACCAAGGCTGACCATAACTATCAGTGTTTGGCATGCATGTGATAGGTACTAAACCTAGCGGTTAGGGATAACGTTCGGTTGGTAGTCAACATGCAAACAACATGCGGTTAATTTCAATCGGTGCACATGTGATTGCTTTTGGGGAACGTTGGTTGGTAAGACCACTGGCGGTCCTAACCCCCAAATCGCAATCCATTAAACCTTAAATAGAACATTTGACTGTAGTTTGTTAAGATCCACCATAGCGGAGTCGGTAGAATGCGTTCAAGTCTTACCAGAGGTCACGGGTTCGATCCCCTAGGACCCCAAACATAGCTTTACACGACCATTCCAGGGCCATGTGGTGGCCTCCAGGTTTGCCACGTGTCAACTCTTGATTGGTCACCCAAAAGGAATATTTTGGGGAATATTCCAAAGACTATTCCTTGGAATATTCTTTTTTATTATTTCCCAAAAATCAATTATCCTTGGAAATTGCAGTTTATTAAACTTTTCAAATGGCAATAACTTCTTCATATGGTGTCAATTTTGCAAAACGTTCGCGGCGCCAGAATCAAGAAGTGAGATCTATCTAGTCGCTCAGGTTTGACACTCTTTTGAACACTTTGAATTTTGAGCTATCATTAAAGTCCTGGATCAATATCTGATCAATCTAGTGCCACTTATTTCAGCTATTTTTGAGTGGTCTTTGTTGGGATAAATTTAGAGAAGTTGCTCCATGGGAAGACTAATTTTTGTGGAGAATTTCGGGGTTAGATATTATTGCCTTTGAGACGGATGAATTTCTCTTTCCATGGCCTACGTAGAGGGGACATTGGAAAAATTTGTGTGGTGTCGGGCTCAGCTCTTAAGTGTTGAAATTTGTGGTAGGACACCTCTCCTACTACACATGAAATGTCCTAAAACACTTCCTTAGTAGAGTGACTAGGCATAAGGAGGGTTCGAGAATATTTCATCACTCGGGGACGCAGACTTTGTTCACGAGGGCCTAGTGCCAAAATAGGGAAATTTTGGAATGTCAGAATTAGCCAAATCCCTTCCTATTTTTTTGTGGGTTTGTTGAAAGGAGTCTAGGGTTAAATTTACAGAATTTTCTGAGTAGTATTTAGGCCAGAAATATCCTTTTGTTGAATAGTACATTTTATTATTCAAAGGGTAATTGCATCATTTTTTGGGTTTTCGGGTGGTTGGTTTGGGGCAGATCCCTTTCTGGGTTTAGATGAGTATTTTTGGGAGAAGCTACAACTACATTTTCAGGTGATTTTGGGCATCACAAAGGGTCATTTTCAGCATTTCTAGTGCAAGATTAGTTGCCAATTTCTAGGTTTGTGCAGAAGGATTTTGCGGAAAAGTTTCCTAGCTCTTGCGGTCATCTCCTTCACTTGGGTTTGCTCCAAATTTCTTATTCAAGCCCAAGTTAAATTTTTCCTTCCTATATGTACTCCTTAGATCTCATAATTTAATAAAATGTCTCAACTTATTTGCCTAGCTTCTTGATGTTTTTGATGGTGCATGCCTATTCATGATTTTATTTTTTATATCCTAGTTCACGTGTCTTTTATTAGTTGCAAATTTCAATTTGGAATACTACAGTGGTATCAGAGCCATGATCTTAGTTAGTTGTGGGGTATCTAACTAGATCATGGGCGATTTTGGCTTGTATGCATAGTGACAGGTTACACTGTACACCACCCATGGCTCAAAGGAGATTTAGTATGCAAGAATTTTGGGGTGAAATTCACTGGAATGATGAGAGGTTGGCTCAGTTGAGGGAGGTGCACAAGCCATGGGAGTACAAATATCTACACCATATGTGGAGAGACGACAAAATGAGGGCACTGGATCTCCTCAAAAGGAGTAGACAGGCCAGGGACAGTTAGAGGGTGAGGCTAGGATGTGCTTTTGTTGGTGGAGACATGGCTTTAGATATTAGAAGCTTGAGGAGGAGGAGTTCGAGCATGATGTTGGGGGTACAAAAGGTCATGAGGAGCACGTAGATACACCTAGTCTCACATAGGAGCCTCCCTTGTGGGATTTTCCTTTAGTAGCCTCGATTGACATGTGGGTGGTGACAATTGGGCACAAACCCATAGGACCTTCCATTGGCAAGGTGCCAATAGGCATAGAGGTACCCAGAGCTGTGACAAAGTTCCCAGATGACCGCTTCCTACAGCAGCAAGGAAAGCACCTTGAGGAGCGTGAGCTAGATGAGGATGTTATGCTTGAGGAGCTACGTATGGTGGGGCAGCTTAGGACTCTTGTTGAGTCCATGATGGAGGCAGATGGCAGGAAACTACCAAATTTATAGTACTTACAGTCAATAGCTCTCTTGAGGCTTACATAGAGTGGGCCTACAGTATTGTTAGGTGACCTCTAAATTTTGGAGGGAGAGTGGTTGAGTTACCTAGACAGATTTTATATGTTGACCATGATAGTGAGATGAGGCAATATGAGTTGCATAGGGCGTAGCACTCAAGAGTCACAGGGTGGAATTATTACGTATATTGGTGCTCTTACATTTGATCCCTCTCATGGGGTTGGATGACGAGAGGGGTTGAGCTGGTACCCGATGGAGCAGGCTAGGTATTAGGATGTATCGATGGCCATATTTCAATCGGGGCCATGACTTGCTAGAGGGGCTCGAGGGCCAAACTATTTTTGGGATGAAGGTGGAATTCCCCATCACATCATGGATTCATTCGACAATGGTAGTAGTTATTCGCTCGATCTGGGGATTGAGGGCACACACCCACAAGTTTATATTAGAATTTTGAGCAACACTAGTGTATAGCTAGATCGATAGCAGAGTAGGTGGACTCTAAGTGTTGTCGTGGCATGTGGATCAAGGGTAGAGCTGCCTGATGATCAACATACCCTTGCAGGGGCTGATCAAAGGAGGTCATTCTTGGCATTATCATATAGGTGTTGTCCTTGATGGCAACTCACATAGATGATAGTTCACAGTGCAACACATTAACATCAAAGGATTATAGATCAGACTCCAGAGATTGAAGAAAGAGAGGTATAGATTGGTTCACTTTGTCAAAGTAGCCTAAACATGCGGGCACATAGAACAAAAAGAGTGTATACGTATAAACACACATTCAAAGACATGTATGGGATGGAAATCCAAGGTTTTGGATCCAAGGTATTGGTCCGAGGTATTTGGTCCAAGGTATTGGTCCGAGGTATTTGGTCCAAGGTATTGGTCCGAGGTATTTGGTCCAAGGTATTGGTCCTAGGTGGTTTTTATCTAAGGTATTGATAATGGCATAAAACTATATGAGGAGAAGATCATTAGGCCAGTGGGTGAAATCATTGAATATCTTATGAAGTGTTAGATCAAATATGTAGGTTATGAGTTTCTGATGCTTTTCTTGATCTGAACTAAGGATGCACCTATATGGTTGATCATGGATGATGGATTGAGATCATAAGACCTAAAATGAATTTTCATTATGTGGTTTGATCATGGATAGTTTGGATCTGAGTACCGACGCATGTTTTATTTTGTAAATGTTATGATCTTGGTATGACTGAAGTCTGGAATCACTGTGAAGTTTTCAAGTTAGTATTTGCAGATTTGTACGCTAGTTCACTTTGATAAAAGCACGTATACATGCAGGTTCAACCTAATAAAGTATCATATATAGTATAAAAAATGATGTTTGAAGTTGTAGTTGGTTTTGGTGATTGATGCAGAGTTCTGGGTTCTGCATTATGTTTTGGTGACATTGTTCTAAATTTTTAGATTCAGTGATTGTCATTTCCTTCAGTGATGATGGGTTTTGAATGATTGATTGAGTTGTGGTAGATGTAGAGATTGATGATTGAGTTTAAGTGATTTGTTGATGGAGATGTATTTTATGGTTGCATTGTAGTAATGATTTATTTTGAGCTTCAATGTTGCTGGTGGGTCTAGTATGAAAATTTGATGAAACGTGGCCTTCAGATTGTGGTGTTGTGTTCCAGGAGTATCTAGTCTGAAAATTTATGAAACGAGGTCCCTGGAGGAAGAGAGAAGGGTGTAGCCTTCTTTAGGTCAGCGCCTATGTACTAGTAAGTGGATCAGCTAATACAAGAGCTAGGGGGTTGTAGCTCCCTTCTAGTAGTAGTTTGAGAAGGAGAGAAGGTTGTAGCCTTCTACAGGTGTGCGCATGTGTACTGGTATGAGTTTGCACCAGTACAATATTGTAAACTGTTTTTTCTTATATTAAAAGAAGATAGCAGTAGGTGAATTTTGTCGCGTAGTGGGTTTCCACCTTAAATCTTGGCATTCATGTATGTTTCTTATGTGTGATGGTTTTTTTTTTTATTAGTGCACATGGTTACTATTTATATGTTTAATGAAGTACTCATTCGCTGATTAAATATTAACATATGATGAATTAACTGAATCATACGTTTCTTGGATATACGCCAACTACGTTAAATACAGTTACATGGACATGCAAGTTACCTTTATTGGATATACTTATATAAATCAAAGTATGAAAAGAAAAAGTTATTGATTTTACTAATACTGATTCATCCCCCCTCTCAGTATTATTTCCAAGAATGGCATCGATAGGCCACCAGACAGAGTATTGTATGGGGATGAGGATTTCCTATGGATATGTGGGGTGCAGAGGACACCAGGCAGTAGCACCTTAGTGACACCACCCCTAGCATGTAGGGAGGCTTGCCTGTTAGATCTCTCAGAGGGTTAGGATGGGAGCTCCACGCATTCAAGTTCATGGAGGTGTGGTAGTAAAGGTGGCAACCATGACAGGATGTACGTTACTGCACACAAACTCAGCCTCTAGCTGTGGCATTCTGTGGTGTATAGAGATAGGCAACGATGAGCACCTCTTGAGTATATCGATAAGGGCTTACATACAGTCACAAAGAAGTTTGTTGTTGTCCCTTGATTCCCTCACCATAAGGAGTAGGGTGCAACAGACTGACTTGAGGCAGATGGATGTGACCCCAAGTATCAGGGATAGGAGAGGAGTTTTCCATTGGGGAAAACAAACTATGTGCATCCTGACACATGGAAAGATAGGGATGACATGGTATGTTGTAGAGAGGGCATATGATTTTCCCCTGACTACCCCCTTGAGGGTTATAATGAATATGGGAGGTTTCTATGACACACCTTAGGTAGGGCATTCTGGAGCATTGCAGGGTCATGCAACATAGGGGATGATATACTTGTTCTACAAAAGGTCATGTAGGCTTCTGGCAGTTTTTAGGTACACCATTCGAAGATGGGATGGTAGAGTTCATCGTGTGGCCAGGTGGGAGGAGGGTCATGGGGTATACATGAGATTATCCCTTGATATATGGAGCCTATACCCATAGGAGTAAGATGTGAGGCACGGATGGATCACATAATTTGTGAGAATTATGCCACTGCAAAATTGGGAGCTAGGATTGTTGGGTTGTGTTATATTATTTTTACGACTAGCCCACATAGTTAACCGAGGGGTTAAGAGGGGGGCGTAGCCCCCCTTCGTTGCACCAATTGCATAGCAGGGGGAAGTCACAAGGGGTTTGAGGGGAGTAGGTAACCCCACTCTATAGTTTTGTGCATGATTTTCATACATGGTTTTGGACATGATGGTTTTCGGTCCATGGTATTGGATGCTTTGACATGTATAAATATGTATTATAACATTGAAAGGAACAAAATGAAAAATGAGGCTGGTAGTCCCGATTTTACGATCGAGGGGAAAATCTCTTTGTATATGTGTTTTATGTGTTATGCTCTCACATTATCTATTTTCTATGTTTTAGAATTCGTATGTAGGTAATTTCTATACATGGTTAAAACCTACATTTGGTATCAGAGTTGTTTTCACTTCAAGGGGACACCTTTGTTGCTGAGGGGTTTTCCTCAGATCTTTGGTAGACCCCGTTCAGTGGGAGATCAGCGGGATTGATTCTAGAGGTGAAAGAAGATGGCGAGCAGTTGAAAGATAGAGATCGAAAAATTTAATGGTTAGATTTTTGAGTTGTGGAAACTCAAGATGGAGGATCTATTGGTGGATAAAGATTAGTGGATCGCAGTAGATCTTGGTACTAAACCAACGAGAGTGTGTGATGAAGAATGGAAGAAGTTGGATCGGAAGGAAAATAACACAATACGATTGTGTGTCTCAGATTTAGTATTGTTGAATGTATGAGGGGAAGCTACGGTGAAGGCTTTGTGGGACAAGTTAGGGACTTTGTACCAATATAAGTCCTTGGTGAATAAATTGTTCCTACGGAAAATGCTGTATAACATGAGGATGAAATATGGACGAGCAATAAATTTTTTCATCCATCGAGTATTACCACTCGAAATTTGAGTAAACCCATAGGGAGATAAGTTGAAAATACGAATTGAAAAAAAGTTTCTTCTTTTTTCCCTCTAAAATTTGATTATGTAATCTAATCTTATTTTATTATTTCCACTAATATTTCATAATTTCATTAGGAGGCCCATTTAAGACCTCAAAATTTCCCTAATGTCATTGCCACCTATCCTTTTTCCATGTGCATTTATATGTCACCTAGCTTGTTTTGGTACCTCCTTATCTAGAGTGGTGGAACATACTCTTACCTCTGCACAGGATTTTTTGTTGCATAAGATTTAACTTCCAGACACCATTACCTCCAGACGAACCTTTTTCTTCCGCACAACCTTGGATTCCACACACCATTTATTACTTATTTTATTTTTCCCCACATATCTCCATATCATATTGGGAATTCAACGCATTTTTTTGTCTTTTAAAAATGCCTATACTCTTGAAGTCCAAAAGGGTCTTATCGCTTGGGAGTTGGCCTGTTGACCCTCTATAACCAAGATGGATCATTAGGGCTACCTCCTTCTTGGCCTTTTTAGCCTTTCTGGCTTCCTCTACATCCTCAACCTTTGGCCTTCTCGACCTTCTTGGCTTTCCTTCCTTGCACTTGAATTTCTTGCTCAACCAACCGATTTTGCATTCAACTACATGATTAACATGTGCTTGAACTGCTTACTTAGCCAACCTATTCGACATTTTTTGCCTGATCTATTATTCTGCTTGTTCCTTTGTCACATCTTCTATTTAATCTATTGTTCTTCCTTCGACGTTACTCACACTATTACAGTTGAAATCAATGACAACATATGTGCAACAATGGTTCATGAGTTTCACATCAATGAGAATGTGTGTGTAACAATTCTTCGTGAGTTTGACATCAATTAAAAAGCACAAATTGTTCGATAGTCTACTCTACCTGCTAGTGGTTTGTTGCAATAATTTAATGCCTTATTCACTCTATAACATTTTTGAAGTTGTCATAGGAAATAGACTATTCATTCGCAACTAACTTTGTTATGGTAGATGAAAGCATGAAGGAGTAAATTTTGGACTCTTTAATGTGTGCTCTATTAAGTTGTTTGGTGGGATATTCCTATTTGAACTTAATTTTCCATTTCTAAAGACTACCACAATATCATATTGCATTATCATGTCATTGAAACTTGAAATATTATTTCTATGAGGTCTTCACAAAGGTCATACTGTTGTTTTAGGTTTGTAGTTTTAGGTTTTAATATGTTCAAATTATGAATATCCAATATGTGCATGCAAGAAGGAGCCCTACAATCTTGTATGGTGTCTCAGAAAACAATGTTTCTCTTAGGCATATAAACAAAGAATATGATTTGTTAGGTTTCCGCAAGTGTGGCTTTCTCTTAAGCAAGTTGTATTATACACCAACATACATAGAACTTTAATAAACATTTAAAAGGTCCAGTGACCATATATGGTAACTTTATTTTGCTAAATTTAGCTCTAACATTCACCTTTTTGAGCAATAGGGCATTATTTTTGTTAGCGACAGTAACTTCAAATTGTTTTATTCTAATTGAATGCTTTCCAAATTTTCCAAGAGAGATTTTGCAACTACAATTTAAGTGTAGTTTGTTAGAATTTCTTACGTTCATTTACAAAGCTTATAAATCTCTATTATATTGCCATCATAACTGTGAGAGGGAAAATAAGAACTATTTGAAAAAGGAATGACGAACTCTTTTATTATCTTTCAACAGATAATGAGTAATAATACCACAACTACTTTAGGAAAACTATGATGGATTTAACTTGGTGTCAAAAATATGGAAATGATTTATATGTTATCTCCAAAATCTATCAGTAACCGAAAATAAAATGACATATAAATCTTATAAGTTTTCGAAAGAATTAGTCAAAACCTTGATGGGACAAATCATCACTTTTCTATACTAGCTTGTTAGACAAACTGTAATTGACAATTATTTTCTCGTTACTTTGGGACTTTTCCCCTCAGGTTGATTCACTATTGTTTCCATTCTAGCACTACAGTGTTCCAATAGCTCACAACATGATATGAGATCCATAATCCCCACATCATCTCACACATCTCCTTCCACATCATCCACTGCAACGAATCAAGACTTGCCATTTCTCCGAGTGCTAATTTGTTCTTGGCACTTGTCAACTACCAATTTTTCATTTAGCTAGCCAAAAATGCCAAGCATGCCTACCATGTGTCATCACTTGTTATTTCCATGTCATTTCCCCCTGTCCTTTTGCCATGTGTCTTTCCATGTCACCTAGCTTGTTTTTGTCCCTCCTTATCTAGAGTGGTGGAACATACTCTTACCTCCACATAGGATTTTCCATTGCATAAGCTTTAACTTCCAAAAATCATTAACTCCACATGAACCTTTTCTTCCGCACAACCTTGGATTCCACACAGCATTTATTACTTAGTCTATTTTTACCACAAACTATTCATTTGTGTTAGCATCATATGTGCTCTAGCCATGAAAATTGGTGGAGAGGCTAAGGCACATAAGGTATCCATGACCTAGAAATGGTTTGGGGAAATTCCACCCGTTTGGAGAAATATTAAAATAATTAATATTTTTAATGGGGTTCGTAAGTCTAAACTTAAGAAAATTAAAATTTTAATGGGTATTAATATAAAATTGGGTGAGAATATTCTAAATGACATGGATCAAGCCAAATCTAATCTTAGCCATTGATTAGGTACTTAATCTTGGTTGTTGAAGACTCAACATGAAAAGTATAAGAGGAGGCTTGACGATCAATTGGAGATACAACAAATTGATAAGTCACTTTGATTTTTTGGAGTAGGTTTTTGCTGAGAGAATCGAGCTAGTGATTTGTTGCAGCAAGGGGTTGTTTGGTAGAAGGCTGAGAATACATAGGATAGAGTTAGAGATATTACCAGAGAGATAGCATAGAGCCTAGAGAGGCTAACACATAAGTAGTTGGGAGCTACGCAGAGGCTGAAGAGGCTAGCGTGGGTGATGCAGAGGGTCTGAGAGTTCACGAAGAGAGTGAAGGGGCTGATGCAGAGGCTAGAAAAGTTGATGTAGGGCTAAGAGGTAGCACTAAGAGATTTTCGTGGGGCAGACTGAGTGTTGGTGAGCTTAGAGGGTGATGTAGTCCCTATTAGAGTGACACAGAGAAGTGGAAGTTGTCATAACTATTGTGGGATTGTTCATCTAGTGATTGATTAGCTAGAATATCTCTCTCCAAGGAGAGGTACTATTGATAAGGGAATTCTTTGTTGGGTGAGCCATTTCAAGCACCCTGGTTGTATTCAGAACCTACATAATAATAAAACCCTCATATAGGTTTCATCAGTTTTCCCACATTGGGTTTTTCCAAGGATGATTGTCCAAAAATAATGATGTCCCTTATGTGTTTGTCTCATTTATTTTAGTTGTTGATATGTATATGAGTTAAGGATGCATTTGTGTTTATTTCAGTATTTATATTTATAAATAACTTGCTAATGGAATAAACAAGTAGGATAAATTAAATGAGATAATGCAGTAGGGATTTCTATCATGTCAAGATTAGAAATCTAAACATGGTATTAGAGCATTGCAGATCACATTAAAATTGAAGGCACGAACAGTAATCCAAAGAATTTGCAACAATAGCAGCTGTCTGAAGAGACAATGTTGTTCTAGAGCATAAGAAGAAAGAGAAGAAGTGATGCAAAGCCTGTGTCATCAATTCGAGCTAGGAGGAGGGTCAGCGAAGAGGTCGAGAAGGGAAGATCAAACCTACACAGTACCCCATCATCTTTCTCAACGAGGAAGGATCAACACTATGGCCAGGAGGAACATATTCTGCCATTGTCAGGATTGCACGGAGCCTGAAAGGCTCAATTTATTCAGTTATTGGGGCTTGGGGAGCTGTGCGCACATTTTGATTGAGAAGTTGGTGGGGTGTTGTTTCTGTCGGTGCAAAGCAATACCTAAGGGGAAATAACCAAGGTAGAGGGAGTCGTTAACTTGATGGATTTCTAGCCAAGAAATCCAGATCCGAGTTGCAGTTGCAAGGAGGATTGGAGAGGAGCGGTTTGACATTTGGTGAGAGGATTTCTAGCTGGGAAATCAGGACTTAGAGGGAGATTTCTAGAAGGGGAGTCGAAACTCAGAGGGATTCTATAAGAGGAGATGAAATGGTAGTGAGCGGACCGAGGGATTAGAACAAGCTGGATGGGGCTGCCAACTTTGTCATCTAGAAGGTCATGATCATGGCAGTCCTGGATTGACATCACATTAAGGACTTTGCATTGAGAACTATGGTTATCCTAGTCGAACTAGATGAGACTGAGAAGTACGAGGATGCAATGGTGAGGGAAAAGTGCATCATCGTAGATGGGGTCAAAAATCATGCCATAACGCATATTGCTAAAAAAAACACAACAAAGGAGATGTGGGATACTTTGACGACCTCATATCAGGGAACTTCCGTGTAGCGGAAGATGCTATTGGAGAATTAGTTGTCGTCATATCAGATGTATAAGCGAGAGACGATTGATTTGTTATTCCTTAGATTGCAGGAGATTCTTGACCAACTGACTTCCATAGGGTCTACAATAGATCTGGAGTTCATTCTGAGGATCACCTTGATTGCAGTCTCTAAGGAGTGGGAGACATTTATACAAAGTATTTTGGGTAGTGCTACTCCTCTAGGATGGTAGGAGATGTGGGCGGCTCTTCATCATGAAGAGATCAAGAGTTGACCAAGGCAGGGAGAAGTGGCAAGGGACGTTGAATCAAGAAAGAGGAGGATGAGGATGTAGCTATAGCATCTCCGGGACATCAAGGGATGAGAAAGAATAAGGACATCTCCAAGGTGAAGTTCTTCCATTGTGGTGAGTTGGGACATTATGCATCCTAGTGTCCAAGGAAGAAAAACAAGGGGGAGGTTTCTGACTCCAAGGCATTTCCAATTAAGGCAAAGAAATAGGTCAAGACTGATGATAGCTGTGCCATGAGTGTTCATGCACCTCTAGAGAAGAGGTTGGGAGACATCGAGTTGTAGTGAGAAGGACTACATACTAAGTGTAGGATCCTCGAGGTGCCCAAACTCTTGTATCATATATAGATACGGGAGCGCTTAATGATAGTAGTATAATGATAGATGTTGGGTGGAGCAAAGTATAGCAGAGCAGTAAGGCATTGATTAGGTGCAGAAATCTGAGGCAGCGCAGTGGAGTGTGCGACAATGCAAAAGGAGAAAAATTGTATGCAATAGCATAGTAACAACAAAGGGAGCACAATATAGCAACATAGGAAGTTTCAGTTTCACATGGCTTCCAGACTCTTTGGGATGTCGGTATTTGTGGAAGTCAGTTACCTACTTGCTGGTAACTGGGTTGCAGTGCAACAGTTAGTAGTGGCAGTGATAGAGACAACATTGGCATCATATTGAGAGGGAGCTACAATACAGATGTAGCAGTGGCAGTGTCATGGGCAAAAGTATAGGAATCATGAGTGCAGATAATGTGAGGCAACATGCCAAGCATCAACACAGGTACCTATGTGGAGGATCAATGTGATGGTTCCATGGTGAGACATTACTAGAGCACATTCCTCACTAAGATGGAGTGTTGATTTGTGGTAGAATCAGATGTGATCTAGCCATCAAAATTGGTGGAGACGCTAAGGCACATAAGATATCGAAGACAAACAAATGCTTTGGGGAAATTCCACCCGGTTGGAGAGATATTAAAATAATTAATATTTTTAATGGGGTTCCTAAGTCTAAACTTAGGAAAAGTAAAATATTAATGGGTATTAATACAAAACTAGGCAAGAATTTTCTAAATGAAATGGATCAAGCCAAATATAATCTTAGTTGTTGATTAGGGGCTTAATCTCAGTTGTTGAAGACTTAGTAGGAAAAGTATAAGAGGAGACTTGAGGGTTAGTTGGAGATACAACAAACTGATTAGTTAGTTCGATTTTCTAGAGCGGGGTTTTACTGAGAGAATCGAGCTAGTGACCTATTGCAGTGAGGGTCAATTCTATAGAAGGCCGAGAATACATAGTAGACAGGAAGAGATAGTACCAGAGAGACAAGGTAGAGCATCAAAAGGCTGATGCAGAGGCAAGTAGGATCTAAGTAGAGGGTGAAGAGGCCAACATGGGTGACACAGAGGATATGAGAGTTGATGCAGAGAGTCAAGGGGTTGATGAACAGGCTTCAGTAGTTGTAGAGGCTAGCAGAGCTGACGCATGGCCAGGAGGGAGCATTGGGTGATTTTTGTCGCGGAAACTGAGTGCTAGTGAGTTGAGAGGGTGTTGGAGTCCCTATCAGAGTGATGGAGAGCAATGGAAGTTATCATAGCTGTTGTGGGATCATTCATGAGGTGATTGATCAGCCAGAATATCTGTCTCCAAGTAGAGGTACTACTGCCAAGGGTATTATCTGTTAGGTGAGCCATTTCTGGAACCCTATTTGTATTCAGAAATAGCATAATAATAAAATCCTCATATCTGCCACACCGGTTTTCCTGCATCGGGTTTTTCCATGGACGATTGTTCAAAAGTAACGATGTCCCTTGTGTGTTTGTCTTAGTTATTTCTATGTTGATATGTATATGAGTTAAGGCTGCATTTGTGTTTATTTCAGTATTTATATTTATAAATAACTTGTTAGACAAATTAAACCAGATAATGCAGTAGGGATTTCTATCATGTCACACTTAGAAATCTCAACACATATCTCCATTACATATCAGGATTTGGCACATATTTTTGTCTTTTAACAATGCCAATACTCTTGAAGTCCAAAAGGGTCTTAGCCCTTGGGAGTTGGCCTATTGGACCTCTATGACCAAGAGCGATCATTGGGGCTACCTTGTTCTCGTCCTTCTTATCCGTTTTGGCTTACTTTACCTCCTCAAGCTTTGGCCTTCTCAGCCTTCTTGGCTTGCCTTCCTTGCATGTGGATTACTTGCTCAAACAACCTATTTGGCCTTCTATTACTTGATCGACATGTGCTTGAACTACTTTCTTAGCCAACCTATTCGACCTTTGTGTTCGAGTCTATTGTTCTGCTTGATCCTTTGTCACCTCTTCAATTTAATTCGATGTTCTTCGTTCGACATTAGTGAAACTACTACAATTGACATCAATAACAACATGTGTGCAACAATGGTTCATGAATTTCACATCAATGACAAAATGTGTGTAGCAATGCTTCGTGACTTTGACATCAATGAAAACACAAATAGTTCAATAGTCTACCTTGTTTTGCTAGTATTTTGTTGCCAAAATTTAAAGAGTATTCACTTTGTAATATTTTTAAAGCTATCATAGGAAACATACTATTCATTCACAACTAACTTTGTTATGGGAGATGAAAGCACGCAAGAGTAAATTTTGGATTCTTTAATGTGTACTCTATTAAGTTGTTTGGTGGGAGATGCATATTTGAACTTAATTTTCCATTTCTAAAGAATACCACAATATCATATTGCATTCTCATGTCATTGAAACTTGAAAGATTATTACTATGAGGTCTTTACAAAGGTCATATTGTTGTTTCAGGTTTGTAGTTTTAGGTTTTAACCTGTTCAAATTATGAATCTAAAATATGTGCATGCAAGAAGGAGGCCTACAATCTTGTATGATGTCTGGGAAAACATAATTCTCTTAGGCATATAAACAAAGAATATGTTTTGTTAGGTTTCTGCAAGTGAGGATTTCTCTTAAGCGATTTGTATTATATAGCAAAAGACATGCAAATCGAATAAACATTGAGAAGGTCGAGTGACCATGTATGGTAGCTTTATTTTGGTAAATTTAGTTCTAGCATTTGCCTTCTGAGAAATAGGGTGTTGTTTTTGTTAGTGACTGTAAGTTCAAATTGTTTTATTCTAATTGAATTCTTTCGAAATTTTCCAAGAGATTTTTGCAACTACAATTTAAGTTTAGTTTTCTAGAATTTCTTATGTTGATTTTTTTTTTCTAAGTTAAGATAATCTATTAATATGCACAAAAAATTACAGAGAGGACAAAGCCTCAACCAAGTTTAACATAGTGTTTCAGCAAAAATATGGACTGCCCCAACATTGGGGAAACCAGTCCACAGAAAGAAAAAAACCAAAAATGGTATCAATTCTTAAGACTAGAAACCACAAAAGAAACAATGAGGTTTTGCCATGACATAATGTCTAGATAGGAGACCAGATTCCAATAGATGCTAACAAAAACAAAAAGACTAGACATAAGACACTTGGAAGCCACGTCCATACACCTGGCAGCCACGTCCATACACCTGGCAGCCATGTCCGAACCCTAGCAGCCACATCCATACCCCTTGCTGCCATGTCCGGACACCTAGAAGCCACGTTGACCTAACTGAAATCATCTGGGATCGGTTCCTCAACAATTGGGCATGCAAAATTATCCACCTCGTCCCTCGACATGCTGTCGTGTGGCTCCCCACCATCGCCATGTGGCTCATCCATCAGATGGGCATTGCCAAGCCTGCGAGATGCCGCCTATGAAGCTAACTTGTCATGACTAGTTCCACCTGAGGGGCGCGTGGCTCCAGAGCTACCCCCTTCACCATGCTAATTGCCAGCAATTTTCTTGCCATGCAGAGTACACAAGCCTTCATTCATCATGTTCTTCCTTGTGTCTCTGCAATTGTTGCGTCTCGGGGCATCCTCTTGTCGCAAGTTGGAATTTTCCACCTGAGAGGCAGTCTGTTCATTATCTTCAGTGAAGAGGATGGAAATAGTAGCTGTAATAACAAGCCTATTCAGGGTGCTACAAAACATGAATTAGGTTGAGTGGGGAACTGGATGAAGGGGCAAAGGAAAATTAGCAGAGTGAACTACAAAATCACCATGAGTTGCACTTGAAGACCGAGCATGACCCCGCCCACTTCTTGTACTAGGATATCTACCCACCCCATGTCTTTGGGGATGATGCAGTTTAGGGGAAGGAGAGGAGGAAACACGCTCAGGGTGTGGCTTAGTCTAAGGGCAAGAACTGCCTCCCCGAGTTCCGCAACTTCGGCTTCTCATTCGATGTCTCACCATGCTGGTATCTCTGGCTAAGTGTTTAGATGGAGCAGTAACAAAAGGAACGATGAGAGAGGGAGCTCTAATAGAGGGATTGTAAGGGGGAGCAACATCAATCTTAGCAGAGGTTAGATTGCAGAAACTAGAATGGGAATGGTGAAACCCATTTCAAAAATTAACGCAACAAACTTACCAGTAATGACGCCCAGTTACAGTGCGAGAGTTGGGTTCATAGGCTTGAGGTGGGCAGTTGCAGTGGAGCAAGGGAGATGGATAAACAATGAACTGATGTACCTCCATATCCAGGAAGTTAATGGCTTTTTCCCGCTTCAGAACTGCATTAAATGTTGCCTGTAGTGTGTCAAGAGGGCATCTCAGGGTGGTATGGGGAGGGGCGCCACTGGCCAAGTGGCCTGTCCTCTCGCCGTTGGTCTTCAATGTATTCATTAATATCAAAGTGTGTCACCTGCATCCGGGTAATTTATTATGTTTATTTATAAAGCTTATAAATCTCTATTATATTGTCATCATAATTGTGAGAGGGAAAATAAGAACTATTTGAAAATGGAACGACTGAGTATTTTATTGTCTTTCCATAGTCAATGAGTAATAATACCCCAACTACTTTGGTAAAACTCTGATGGATGCAACTTGGTGTAGAAAAGACGGAAATGATTTTTATGTTATCTCCATAGCCTATCAATAACAAGAAATAAAATGACATAGCTATCTTATAAGTTTTCAAAAGAATTATTCATGCCCACTGCTACGACTCTTATGCATGAAGACTTGTATTATTAATTAATAAATTTTTAAGCATGTTGCTTATGGATAATTCGGTTTGGAAGCCTTGGTTGCAACGTTTGACATATATCTCTTCATTGATGATCAACTTTCAAGGATTTGCTAAATATTAGAGCCATGGTGACACATGTGGTAGATTTATGCCTTCATATTTGAGTGATGGTAGCACATGTGGTATATTTCTTCCTTTCGGAGCCCTCATTGGCAATGTGACATTGAGAGGCATTGTCACATCATGAACAAACATTTTGGAGATTTTGAGTAACACCTTAGTATTTGATGTTAGCTATTCATGGAGAGATTAATGAGTTAAAAAATGTAGTAAAAGAAAAGAAACATTACATGCTTAATATGTCACTTCATATGAATTTTGTAGAAAATGATGCATTTTCTTTTTCATGGATGCCTTTCTAACATTTAAAATATATCCAATACAAACATCTAAGATATGAAATATAGTTGTGGATGTAGTTTTATTTCTTGAAACTAAAGTAGCATGATTGATCTAAAATGATCATATGTTAAACTGAAGTAGAATTGATCAATGCCAACAGTGACCTGAATGTTAACTTAAAATGCTTTAACTATGAGAATCAATTGAAAAGGGATGAATTGACGACATAATTAAAACATATGAAACATGTAAACAGAAGTAATAAGAAGAAAAAGCATAACAATACTAGACAACAAGATTTATTATGGAGTTAGTCCCTAATGGACTACTTCTCTGGGTCCGCTTTCAAGATGGGCATCCGCTTTATTAGGATTGAATCTGAGGAGGTCGTTTACACCGCAAATTAACCAGAATAATTATGCACGTAGGAACTTCTAGTCAGTTTCACAAGAAATATCTTTGAATTAGCTTTCCAACACCTATCCTGGTTCCCAATTCCGACTTCGGATGCCCGTGTTACACTGAAAACAAAACTGCCTATAACCTTTAGAATCTACACACTAAGCTCCCAAACCACTCTAACACCCTTCTTCATGACCAAAAGGTGAATTTGAAGTTTTTTTAGGGTTCATTCAAGCTCTCCATTGCTAAGTTTAGGCATGAATGAACTCGGTCTAACCACTAGGGACACCTTAGGCCTAGTCACAAGGTGGTGGAATTACTTTAAACCAAACTGAACAATAAAAACCCAAAACAACACTTTGGATAAGTGCAAAATTGCTGGCGGTTTGCTAACTGGGCTGAAAAAGGTGACGGATACCATGTGAACAACCATGGTCTAACTGCATGTTGCCACCCGACGTATGATCACCAATCGTTTTGGCTACCAGCATGGTCTTCCCACAGCATGTGACAACATTCGCTGATAGTTCCACTCCCCATGCTATTAGTGGCTATAGTTAGACTCACTGTGCGGCTAAATTTTGTTCGCATGCTACGGTTACTGCTGATCCACTGTGGTCTGAACTTTCTCAACTACAACCGTTAACTGCACATTGCTCACATGACAATGCTTAGTTATACATCCCCACGTGGTTAGGATATGATACGGTTAACACCGAAGATTAATCCTTGTTTGCTCACATGGCCCGATCTCACGGTCGACTCCCCACGAGGTTAGGCCAGCATTTAGGGGCATTTGTAATGCATTGTAATTCTTTATGTCGTTTTGCAATGGTTTATGTGTTGTAATGTTTATTACATAAATCGAATGGGTTTCTAAACTTAGGGTTAATGCATTTTACTGCATGGATTAGGAATAGGTTAGGGTTTAGGTGTATTAGGATTTAGGAATTAGGTTTGTGTATTGCATCACTTTAATTTTGATAACAAAACCCATGCACACCTCTTTGTCATAAAGAGACATGTGTCAACATCACATGATGACAAACACATGTTAACAACCAAACCCCGGCAGAACTGATGACAAACATATGTCGACAACCAGTTACAAAACCATATCCTTCGAACACCATGAAAACCATATCAACCATTGACATCACCGGTGAAGGTGAATATACCAGACACTGAATGTGGACGACGAACATTGGCATAGTTGATAAAGCTCAAGACCTCATCGATCATGATCATTTGAAGACCACTTCGACTTTGAACCACTGAAGACCCCACTAATGTTGTACTAACAAGATCCTCGTGGATCAATCCTCTTCGCTTGAAATCTTTTAGACCACAAAATTTTGACTAGATAGTTAGCACGTGAGGGTAGAGCTCCCTCATTCTCCACCTTTCCTTGCTGATGTACCAACACATTCGATCAACAACCTGAAAGTGATGACCCTCGTGATGCTGATCATGGTGCATTTTGAATTTGTGAACAATTTCATCCATCTATAGTATGCACAACTTGCAAAGATGGTTAAAAAACTTGTTATGAACATGGCAATTGACTTCTTTCCATGAAGTACCATGAATTAGTGATTCATAAACATCTTTGAAAACAATCTCTACTAGATATTGTTTAATACTTTTGACATGCACTAACAATCTATTTTGTGGAGTAACAGAAAAATTCAAAGACATTCTTGACATCATACCAGCTAATTGACTTGATATACTTTCCTGATTCTTCATTACTAAGTGAACTTGCTGCAATAAACCCATCAAACTATAATGTGAAAACTGCTGCAACCTAGTTTGATTTTGAAAGTATTGATGTGGCTATTGATTTGATTAATTCACTGTTTCCTTATCCATCAAATGATGTCTCCATTGATTAACACTTTCCCTTAATGCATAAGTTTCCCTTACATGTACCAGATACTTTGACATTGCTTTAGAAAATGTTTTGACATGAAAACAAATAGGCTTCCTCTCCACTTGAAAAGAGGCTTCAAAATTGTTTGAAACATGAAATTGTGATACAATACAAGAGAAACATAACACTGAATTTCCTCAATATTGACCTATATCCCTGTAACTTATAACTCCCAAACTTGGACTGAAATGATACATTCTGACATTAGGAAGAGGAGATTTAGACATCAACTTTAACTCATGTTTTATTCCCTACTTATGAGTAGCATGTTTGGGTTCCTTAAATAGAACTCGAAACGTTTCTACCTTCTTGACCAAAGTATATTTAAACTGATACTCACAACTTGAACAAGTATCCTTTAGATCCTTATATTGTTATTTTACACACGTGAGTACAAATCTCTTATTTCAACTTATTAATCGCTTCATTTGATTAGAAACAACTAAATTCAAGTGAGTTTTACTTTTATGTTCCGTGACAAGAAATTCAACTCTATCTTTCTTAAGGTGATATTTATGATTTCTCCTATAAAACACTACATTACGATCATACATATAAGGACTTCCTAAGACCACTCCACATATGTCTACTCGAACCACATCTAATTCCACTTCATCAATGTAATTAGCTGTAATGGAAAATCTTAACCAACACTACTTTGTGACATTTATCTAATTTGATTTATTCAACTAACCTAATGGGTAAGGTATTAGATGATTTAGTGTCTCCAAACCCAAGTTCTTAACTAAATATTCATATATTAAATTTGCGTGTGATCCACTGTCAAGCATTGTATTTATTTTTGTGTGCTTAGAAGTTACCCTTATGTGAAATAGTTCAACTCTTTTATCCTCATTTGAAGGATTTGTGTTTCATGAAGATGTAGTAGTATTAGAAATTGAACTACTGCCAAAAGTTTTAGCTGTTGAAACTATGGCAGTTATCATCCTTTCATCACCTGAATTGTAGCCTAGATCTTGTTGGATCGTTGCATTTGCTTTCTTTTCAGCCTTCTCCTTAAGGAACTTCTTTGGCTCAAGTTTGGGATGAAGTTTCCAACATCTAGATTCATCATGACTAATTCTCTTGCAATGGGTACAAGTAGATCTTTCCTTCTAAGCTATCGTTGATTTCTTTCTCTTCGAATTGTTCTTCCCCTTACTGTCATTTTAATCATTGATTTCCAACTCTTTGGATGATTGTGGTGAAAAATTGAATGGTTTTCCACCTGATCCAATATGTATGGCTTGAACTCATGCTTCATCAAAATCATCAGGATTAAACATCAATAATCTATGCTACAAATATGAATGTAAAGTGCCGATGTATTTTAATAAAGTTTCACATGTATCCAATGAAATAACAAGCGCCAATGATTTCTTTCTAAACTCATGAGTAAACTCCTCAACACTTTTCCCTTTACCTTAGCTCAAGTGCTACCAATCAATAACATCTTGCTACATGTATCCTAAAGGATTGAATTGTTTCCTAAGAGCTTTTAAAAACTTGGACCATGAAGAGATGACGTTATCTTTCTGCTTTACATCTATTTGAGTTTTACTTTCCCACGAGATTAAAGTTGTTCCCCCCATTCTAAGTGTAAGTAACTGAATTTTCGTTTTATCGTCAAATGTTCTGAATACGACAATGCACTTCTAACTCCTTAATCCATTTATCTAACTTTTCACGATTCATTTCGCCATCATAAATAGGTGACTAAAATTTTACGTCAAGTTTCAAAAGAGATGCTTTCTTAGGTTTCTTTTCTGTTTTAGATTCTGAACCCGAAGAAGAAGAAGAAGAAGGAGAAGATTATGATGATTATGGAGATGATGGAGGTTTATGAGCCTTGCCTTTACCTTTTCCCTTCTTCGATGTATTTGAAGAAGAATTTGCATCTCTCACCTTCTTATCTTTGTAAATTTCTCCCAACATATGTTGCATACTCAACAATGATTTCTGAAACTGTTCATCACTCATCCTAGTTTCAGGAGTTTCACTTTCATTAGATTATGTTATGGTTGATTTATGAGCGAATTTTTGCTTTTCAATCTTTGGATCAATCTCCTCGAGGGTTCCTTCTCCATGTTGTGACCTAAAGCTCGTTAGCATTCACTGGAAAAATTATACAAACACAACCTACTCTAATACCAAATTATATGGTCTAAAATGAATGTTAAATTAAAGTGCTTTAACCATGAGAATCGATTAAAAAGGGATGAATTGAGGACATAATTAAAACATAAGAAACATGTAAAAAAAAGTAATAAGCAACAAAAACACAATGATACCAAACAACAATATTGATAATAGAGTTCGTTTGTGATGGACTATATCTCTGGGTCCACTTTCAAGATGGGTGTTCGCTTTATTAGGATTGAATGTGAGGAGGTCGATTAAGCAGATTGATTTTGCATGCAGGCACTTCTGGTCACCTTCACAAGAAATCTCTCTAAATTAGCTTTCCAACGCCTATGACAGTTCCCAATTTCGAATCTGGATGCTCCTATTACACTGAAAACAAAATTGCGTGTAACCTCTAGAATCTCCACACTAAGCTCCAAAACCTCTCTAATGCCCTTCTTCATGAGGAAAAGGTGAATTTATAGTTTTTTTTTTAGGTTCATTTGAGCTCTCCATTGCTAAGTTTAGGCATGAATCAACTCAGTCTAACCACTAGGGACACCTCAGGCATAGTCAGAAGGTGGTGGCATTACATTAATCGAATATTAACAATAAAAAACCAAAACAACACTTTCGATAAGCACAAAACTGGTGGCGGTTTGCTAACCAGGTGGAAAAAGGTGATGGACACCATGTGAACAATCACGTTCTAACTGCAGGTTTTCATCGTGCGGATGATCTCTGACGGTTCCTCCTACTGGCACAATCTTTTTGCAGCATGTGACAACCTTCGCCGACAGTTCCTCTGCCCGCGCTCTTAGGAGCTACAGTTAGTCTGATTATGCAGATAAAGTCTGTTCACATGCTATGGTTACCATTGATCCATTGTGGCGTGAACTTCCGCATCTGCAACCATTAATTGTGCACTGCTCACATGACAACGATTAGTTATAAAACCCCGTGTGGTGAGGCTCTGAAACGGTTAACGCTGACGGTTAATCCGAGTCCACTCAAACGGCCCGATGTCACGATGAGGTGCTCGCATGGTTAGGCCACTGGTTGGAGCCATTTTTAATGCATTGTAATGCTTTATGTGGTTTTGCAATGGTTTATGTGTCGTAATGCTTATTACATGACCCAAATGGGTTTTTAAACTTAGGATTAATGCATTTTATTGCATGGATTAGGTATAGGTTAGGGTTTAGGTGTATTAGGATTTAGGACTTAGGTTTATGTATTACATCACTTTGATTTTCATAATAAAACCCATGCACACCTCTTCGTCACAAAGCAACATTTGTCAACATCACATGATGACAAAGACATGTCAACAACCAAACCCGAGTGGAATTGATGACAAACAGATGTCCATAACGAGGTAAAAAACCATATCCTTCGAAGAGTGTGAAAACCATACCAACCATTGACATGAGTGGCGAAGCTGAATATACTAGACATTGAATGTTGACGACGATCACTCGCGATGTTGATAAAGCTAAAGACCTCATTGATCATGATCATTTGAAGACCACTTCAACTTTGAACCACTCAAGACTCCGCTCATGCTCCACTAACAAGATCCTTGTGGATCAATGGTAGTCGACACAATTTTCTTCATAAGATTTTTATAACTATTGTATTTTAATTTACAATGTGTTCAATGTTTGTAAAAGGGACATACACCTAAAAATCTACATACATTATTAGATACTATAAGAAATTATTACTCATTACTTGTGAGTTAATTGGGAGATCAACCTCCTCATGGCTCAAACTTACCTTGAAGGCTTCTTAGTTGTCTAAGGTTTGTCATATAGTTAGCCATTAAACTCTCCTTTTTTTCTTAATGTAATTTTTTTATATCATAATTTGGTTATCCATATTTCTAGATAATTCTAAACAAAATTCAAGTTAAGGCTTGAAAGGTCCCGATACCACCAAATATTGGGGCCAAGATGCGAGACTCTAATTGGACATCTATCCTTTCATTGTTATTATTAATGGTCATGTCACCAGAACCTTAAACCACAGTGGACAACATGACAAACCACCATCTCAATCACTCTAACTAAAAATTATTAACAATTTAAAGTCTTATTTTAACAGCAAAAAACATTTGTAAGAAAATACATATTTATTCCCAAACCAATTCATCATAAATAACAATAATAATTTAATTTTAAAATCACATCCCAAATAATAATAATAATTTAATTTATAATAATAAATTAATTCTATCCAATAAAACACTAACCCAAAACCCAATAACATCAAAACAAAACACTGCACTAAACCAACTTGAAACCCAATAAGATCAACCCAGCAAAACACCCCCATAACATAGAACCAGGCCAAATACCAGATTGAAACTGCACGACTGGTGGTGCCCCTCAGCGCACAATACCACACATGGTATATGGTGGCGTCGGCTTACAAAAATATATCCTTCCAACCGACGAGGTGGAAGCAACATATATTATTTTCATGCAGCTTTTACTTGGCCATTACTCAATCTTAGGATTCTCTCACTCACTTTGCAGAAGAGATTTATACTGTTGTCGTTCTTGATTGGGCTGTGGTCGAGTCATTGTGGTGATCTTGATTAACTGCGATTCTGGGGTTTCGTTGTACTGCATTAGTGTAATTGTCGTGATCTTGATTGACTGCGATTCTGGGGTTTCGTTGTACTACAGTAGCGATCGCTGGAATGGACCAAAAGACGAGAGTGGAGGTGCAGCTAGATGGTGCCTGGACGGAGGCAGTGATTGTCGATGCATATGGTCGTGGGCGAGGGCGTCATTACAAGGTACGCTACGACCGCCACCCTGACAGCGACGCACAGCGATTGACACAAGAAGAAGAGGCACCCCACAATTACAACTACTCCATCCGAGACGCAGTTGAAGCTTCTGACAAAGGGTGCTGGTGGCCGGGCATCATCAAGCAAGCTATGAGCACCAATTCTGAGCTTTTCCTGGTATATTTTCCCCACAATCATATACAGAAAATGTACCATTACTCCAAATTAAGACCTGCTCAAGAATGGCTGAAAGGAAAATGGTACCCGCTACCCTCACAGGTAACATATTTACTGTATTTTTATTATTATTTTGGGGCTTCATGTACATTTTTTGTTATTTGGTTATTGCTATAATGGAGAGTGAGTCTATTGTTTATGATCATTATCAATACAGTTAAGGCATTTCATAAGCGTATAAGCGTATGTAGTATGTAGATGTGAATTAAGTGCTTTTTTGAAAAGAATTTTTCTGCCCATAGTAATTAGTATGTCTAAGCTGATTATCACTATTTTTTTATTATGCATTGAGTACATGTAGTTGCATTTAATTAAGTCTCGGCCTTCAAAAGCTCAAATTCATAGTTAAAATAGTATGCATTTATTTTCCAGAGTTTTCAGATAATTTTGAAATCTTTAATGTAAAGGTACCTTTTCTTTCTAGTTGATACAAGGCATGGCATTAATATATAAGATATGCCATTGACCATTCTTCTTGTAAAGTAGGTCTTATTATTATCCATCTACATAAATACATAGGTAGACATCTAACACAGAGTTAGATGTACTTGCTATATTGCCAATCATTATATATTTAACATATGCATTGCTTCCAACATTGCCAATTAAGGTTGGTTGTGCTGCCCTAAATTATCAGTGTTTTCTATTTCCAGTTGAGCTGGGACTCTACAAGATGACAAATATGCGTCCATTATGCTCTATTTTAATCCATCCACACAGATGGGTAGCTAACTAATAAATAGGGTTGTTTTTACTTACAACATTGTAGATAGTTGTATACTTGACATAGGCATTGATCCCAACATGTCCAAGTAGGATTGACTGTAATTTCTTAAATTATAATTTCTTTGCATAAATCTACTTGTACATTGTCCCTGTAGATTAAGTTTTTCTTCCAAATCCTCTATACGGATGAACTAGGAACATTTTAGGATGAACTAGGAACATTTTAAACAAGTGGGATTGAGTATACCTATTATATTGCAAATTTTTGTATACTCATTTTTCATTGCATTCCCACGGAAGTATTACAAAATTCAGTGGAAAATTTCATTGATAATTTGTCTTAGTGAGTTATTTAATTTGTTTAGTGAACTTAGAGATTCTGTGAGTCATTGATTAATGAAATGGCTGATCTATTCTTTTCCTTTTTTTAGCAAACAAACAATATCATATATGAAGGAAAATACCCCATGCCTGCAAATAGTGAGACAACTTCGAACGCATCATCTCCCTGGGATATGCAAGCTAATGCACAATCTCAAAAGAAGTTTGAAGGAAGGCCCAAGAAGAGAAATGACGTGGAACAAAATCAGAAAGGAAATTCACTTTCTCCTCACTCGATAGGTGTTAAACGACTGTATGTTTATGATGATAGAAAGGATGGAAATGATAGAGGCATTAAAGCTACACCAGGTAATGATGTCAAAAGATTTAAAGTTACGGAGTCAACCAAATCTATGGATGAGATCTTAAAATACACCGAGACTCCTGTGGAAAGATGTACAGGGAGTGCAATACTTGGTTCTCCTAGAACTGAGCTTGACAACAAAGCTCAGAGGAATAATCCGTTGAACATGGTGGCAGAGGAAAGACTAGAAACACATGATGAAGAGTTTCTGGCCTATCATTCTGTGTTAGAGGCCTTTTATGTTCAGTGTCAGTGTCACTTATCCTGGGAACGTCATGATTTCTTGACCAGACTCCGTATTGCATTGCATATTACTACCGATGAGCACGCTGACAAGTTGAAAAGGCTGATTTCTCAGTCCTAATTTCTTATGTTTTTTGCATCTTGTAAAAATGTATTTTATGCAAACCAAAATATTATTAGGGATTTCATCAAAATGTTCACCCTATTGGACAATAAAACTCGATAAAATGATATTGATTTGATCTCCAATGCTCATGCAGGGCACTGCTGTACAGGAATTTATTTCTGGTGCATAATCTCGCACATAGTAATTCAAATTTGGCTTTGATCTTATTTGACAAACTGATGCTTACGTAATGTAGCCTCAGCGATGTAACTATGGAAAGATTATCAGGAATTTGGTGAAAATACTTTCGCTATTGAACCATATTTCAATACCAAAATTGAGGTCAGTTCTATCGAAATGGTCTTCAAAGCTCATGGAGGGCACAAATATACGGAGATTCACATGAATGTTAGCTCTTATATAGTATTTTTAAATTTGTGGTTCTCTGTTGTTTTAATGGAAAAGAAAATAAATGAGTGATAAAACATTTCATTTCTTCTAATTTTATAGTGAAGCTGGATGATTTTGTTACCTTTGTGATATTAAAAAGGTTGAAGATGAAAAACACTTTCTGTTTAATTGTCTAACTTATACTGGGATTAGATCTAATTTTCAATATATTTGTCACACTACTAACCCTCTTGACTAAACTATGTTGATCTTGGAATGTTTCTCTAAATGCTTTTCAAGCATGGAGATAAAATCCTAAAGAATTATGATTAATTTCTAACCTTCTTAAGATTTGAATAGAACATTTGGGTTTAGTTGATATTAATCATTGTTATCATTCTTTATTAGGTTATAATATTTTGATAATGCATTTGCATGGCAATAATCCCAATGTTAAAAAAATTGGAGCATTCACCAAATCAATTAACCCAAAACTGGTGGAACTAGAAAAATATGGGACCAAAAAACTAGTTGACCAAAAAATACATAAATATTCATATGCATCCATAAGAATCCAAACCATTATACACAAATATGCAAAGTTTCTCATATATATAGCAAGGGTGCATGTAACCAAAATAGCATTGAGTGCAATATATCTTTGAACCAAAATTACATCAACAAAGAGGCTCTATGTAATGTCCCTTCTTAATAAATTTCTTTTAGAAGAGATCAACCATTTTTTCCATTTTGGAGCTAACATATTTTTGGGGTATAAACTTAGGGAAAGTGGTTCAAATATTAAAGTTAGTGGAATGTGGGTCCACCTCTCAAGGAACACACACCTATTGGGAGAAAATTCAATTTTCTAAAGGGTGGTCAAAATATTTGGCGCCACCCACAAGGAAAAGTAAGGCAGCAATTATAAATAGAAGGTGACACCTTTTGATAATTTGACATTTAGACATTGTTTCTCAAGTTGTTCATCTCACAAGTGTTGTTTAGCATAGAGTTCTCCAAGGGGAGAACTCGCCCTTCTTTAGGTGGACTTCAAGTGCCACCCTAAGGAGGTAAATTTGTTGCTACATTTGAAGGGAGGCGTGTGGAATTTTGGGAGGACCTTTGAGGCATTACCCTTAGCTAATTAGTGCTCCAAGGAGGATGTATTATAACCTTGTTATGCTTACAAGAACCTCTCACTCCAAACTTATAAATATATGATCTAGCTTATGTTGACAATTGCGGAATTAACTACTTGAAACAGGTGTATGTCTTTGTTTGTTTTTAACTATTTAAGTGTTTTAAATTGATTTGTTTAGGCTCATATTAGACACACATAACATCCATATAATTCATCAAATAAGCATCAACACATAACAACAAATTTAATGTAGGAGTTCACTCGAATATCGTGGGCTACCTCTCGTTGAGCTTTTGTCAATTTGACTTGGCTCTTTGGGATTATGGCTTCAATTCTTTTACAAGTTCAACATTGGTTATTGACTGAACCAATGGGCTTAGAAAACCATCTATATCCTTGTCATGGCTATCATCATTCTGCAAACAGATCTAAGATCCCTTAGACATGATTCCTTCAATGGGTGCACTAAGCTTCCGTGAGCTCCTTGATGGCATAAACTCCTTCAGAATTCTTCAACTATCTCTGAAACCTATTCTACTATCTTGAACACATATCAAGCATCAACAATAGACTGTTCATTTGTTCAAAATGAACACTGCATCCCTGATCTAAGCCTTCCTCCACGGATGGCACTCGGTTACCTCAAACTTCCCTATAGAATATCAACCTTTAGAAGTCTTTAGATGCTTATGTAAACCCTTGCAATGAATTTAGAAGGCTCATTATAGTTAGGAATGACTGTTGGTTCGCTGAGAATGGATACTGGTAGCTCCGGCAACTCCCTCCAACCCCTCGTGGTGGTGAGCTCCAAAATCTCCCTCGATGAAAATCTCCTTGAAGATGGATTCTTCAGCTTCTTTGGACTATTCCATTGGCTTCATAAGGCCTCAATAGCCTAGCTATCCTCTTGGTTCACTCTCTTAGGTCAAAAATCACTTCTCCGGTGCATTTAATGAGTAACTCTTAGTGATCCTCCATTAAATCTGGCTAACTACAGTTAATTGTAACTAATTTGGCATAACTTCCCTTTTCTAGCACTGCACCATGCTTAACCATCTAGATTGACCTTAACTATTGGCGTTTGGCACACATGTGATCGGTACTACACCTGGTAGTTAGGGATAATGTTGGGTTGGCGATTTGTTGGTAGTCAACACGCAAACTGTGTGTGGTTAATTTCAATAGTTGGACATGTGACTTCTTTTGTCTACTGCTGGTGGTCCTCACCCCCAAACTGCAATCCATTAAACCTTAAATAGAACATTTTACTGTAGTTTGTTAAGAACCACTGTAGCGGAGTTGTCGCGCATTGAGGTCTTGTCGGTGGTCACGTATTCGACCCCCCGACCCCAACATAATTTTACATGAACATTCTAGGGCCACGTGGCAGCCTCTGGGCTTGCCATGTGTCAACTCCTCATTGGTCACCCAAAATGAATTTTTTGGGGAATATCCAAGGAGTATTCCTTGGAATATTTTTCTTTTTATTATTTCCCAAAAATCAATTATTCTTGGAAATTGTAGTTTATTGAACTTTTCAAATGGAAATAACTTCTTCAGACGATGTCAATTTTTCGAACTATTCATGGCATAGGAATGAGGAATATGAGATCTATCTAGTCATTGAGGTTCGACACTCTTTCAAACACTTTGAATTGTGAGCTATCATTAAAGTGATGGATCAATACATGATCACTCCTCCCCATTGGGAATATTTTGGACCTCAAAACACTGATACACTGTTCTGAACAGTAGATGAAGCACAATACCCTCTTCTTGGAGCCTTCATACACTTTCCTACATGGCAGGTGCCTTTGAATCAAATCTCGAAGGTAGTTGACACTTCCCTTCATGGACACGCTTGTCCTCGTGTTAAGAATTGTCTTCCTTGAACTCATTCAGAATTTACAGAAGGTAGTTGAACATAGCTTCCAAACCACTTCCATGGTGACCTTTGCTGCTACAAATATTCTTCATCAGACGATGTCAAAATACAAGAAAAAAACTTGATGACATAAATTCTTGCTCCATCAAAAGAAACAAATTTCACATCAAGCGAACCATCATCATGTCTTTATATCTTGTATACAAATCATCAACTAAATCCCAAGGTGACAAAAACAATGCATTTTCAAACATTTGACCCTTCAAGTCAAGCATGTACAAAAACAATTATAATGATTCTTTTACAAAGATAAAACACTTCATCATTATCTCCCTTTTACAATCTTGGAGACCAAATCAACTCTTCCAAGTTGACTTGAAATTACATGCATGTTTAAACAAAACAATATGATTGTCGATAGCTTTCCATCAACTCAGTTAGATACATATTCAAATACAAGGAAATCATTAACATCCATGTGTTCATACATTTTGTCCTTATGCATGTATTTTATTATTCAACTTTCTCTTAAGCACACTCATAAGTACAAGATAATCAATCACATGTATATTTACTTTCAAAGCTGAAATGAATATAATTTTCTGCAATAAAGTAAG
>APFE030032825.1:13862-26480 GCA_000404065.3 Pinus taeda | reverse complement strand
GAGAGACATAATTAAATTTTATTATTTAATTGAAGGTTTCCAATTAAAATAATAATAAATCTACATTTATATATTCATATATTGATTGGAAGGATTATCACAATGGTCACTTCTTTCAATTAGATCCCCTTCAAGCCTTTGGGATACCTAATACTTTCTTATAATATAGTTGGGGCTTGCTACTTTCTGGCATGTTGGGGTAAACAAATTTGATGTGTTTTTTTTATCTCGCAGTTGGAGTCTATGGAATAAGAAAGAAATTTGAGAACTTGAAAAAAGTGGTAGCTTGACAAAAGTTGTAGAGAAAAGATTAATCTCTCCTACCTTGACATAACTCCTTGTCAATATCAACACCTACAAGAACTTTGTTGTGGAATATTATCAAAGCTAATAGAAGGATATGAAAGAGTGTATTGTAAGAACCTTCACAAACACGGCCACTAAAACTTGGAACATTGTTTGTAGGAAGAGAAAATTATGTTTCTTTTTTCCAAACATGTATGTTAGCATATTACAGTTTATTGAATATGTTTTCTTATTATTATATGTGGTTTCATACTTTAAAAAAACATTCGCTAAGACTTCACAATGTTTTATTATTCAGTAAAAGATTTGCCAAGATCTTACAAGATTTTATAATTCAGTGAAATATTCTCCATCACCGTAGAAGATAATATAATCTGGTGAGAGATTCGTCAAAAAAATTATATATACATATTATATTATTGATAAAATCGCCTCCCATTTTTCCTATGTATCATGGGGATTAGCCCAATTATCATACATATAAATTTAGGGTGGTTCTAGAGTAAAAAAAACCAATGTTGGATGGAAATATACCCTCCCCAATCATAAGCACACTCTTAACTCATAGTGGAGGGAAATTTCCTCAATCAGTAGAGCGCACTCCTTGTCCACAAGCAGAGAAAACTTCTTGTTGTCCGTGATTATGCCCTAGTGATCTCCTACCACAATGCACTCCTTGTTGTTCATGATTGTGCCCTCTTGTCCCTATTACATGTGCCTTTCCTTGTTTGCATGGTGAGTGAACTCCTAGAAAATAGGATGCCACTTCACTTTAAATAGTTAACTCACTCATTGATTGAAAAGTGGTGAGCATGCATAAGTTTGATTTACATGTGAATTTCATTATAAATAGACCAACTAATTATTCATTCCCACAATCATTCTTAACTCTGGGCTGAGTGCACTCTCTCATCAAAATTCACTTTCCTTAAATCTTGATCACAGTACCTTTCTTATGACTCTTTGGATTCCATGACCTTTCACCTTCCGGTCATGATTGTGATGGAGACTATAAACACTTACAGACACTTCCCTTCAATGTTACCATGTTTCAAGCTTGTTTCTGGACCTTAGTAGATTTGAGCCCATGATTGTACAAAGTGCACTTTTCAAGGGAAAGGTCCCTCTCTCCATCAAGATTATGACCAACACAACATTTTCTCTTCTAGAGAACACTTAAGAGAATCAAGGATCCCTTGTTCTAGAAAACTGCACCCAACAAGAAGCAAGCCTTCCCTTGAGTGCATAATGCATCAACAAGGAACATCCTGACCCCTTGTTCATTATTTATTCTCCAAGTTCCGTCTTTAGCTCTCCTTGAGAACATAATGCATTTTTAAGCCTCAGGGTTCCCACCTTGTTGCTTGTGACTATGTCCTGCACCTTTCAGCCTTTCCTTATCTCTCCTTTAGCATAGAGTGAATCCTTAAGCCTCAATTAGGTCTTGTTTGACCACTGTTGTCCCGACATGCACCATCCTCTTGTCGTGATGTAGTATTCATTCCAAGTGGTTAGTTAGGACTTTGTCTCACTTGTGATAGGCTTGTACTCTTACCCATATATGGTCTTTCCTTTGTCGTTGTCTTCGAATAGCTTGCATGTGATAGGGAATTTATTAAGCTAATTCTTCCTTGCCATGAGTACATCTCCACGTGTAGGTGTTCCCAATACAAGTTACACTACTCTCTCATCATCTATTGGAATAATTCCTCCTCCCATCCATCGAGTTATCTTAAAATAAAACTTAGAATCTAGTACTAAGGAGCCAGTGGACATTGTCAAGCCTATATTTCTTATTCTTTCATATACATAGTGCTTCATAGACAAATATATGAAGATCTCATGGAAGGAAATTAAAGATACTTTCATGCAAGAGAATTCCATGAAGGCTTGGAGGACATGAAAGTTTACATCAAAATCAAACGGTCCAAGATACACAAAATTACATGCAAATTCCCAATAAAGCCTTATGTAGAAGCCATTAAATGGATCCTATCGCACATGGATGACACAAATTTCACCCTACAGAGTAAAAGTGGTAATGATATTTCCACTTACCATCCACATGAAATTCATTCTTAATATAAGATGGTAAAGCCTAGAGAATATGCAAATACTCAGTTTCATGCAACATGGGAAAATCTCAATACTAAGGATATCATCAAATCCTGGTGCCAAAATCATACTATATTCTGCTAGAGAAAAAGCGCAATGTATCTCTTGATAACCTTTAGAAAGGCATATCAATATCTCATAGCAATGTGTTTTAGACTACCCGAACCAAAAAATGCAAAAGTCTTCGAGGAGAATTTGATTTTCGTGCTTAACTTGGTTGTTACCAGAGGTAGTGTCTTCAACTAGGAAGATATCATTTTATATGGATTACAGTGTCATGCACATCATATTAAAGCATCCCTATAAGAAAAGAATGCACCAAAGTTACTACATGTTTTCTTATCTTCTAGATGGGATTTGCGCTCGGTATGTATTCACAGTGATGAAATGGAATTGGACCCCACAGGAAAAACACCTCGGTGTATGTGATGAGCCTCAGCATTCCAACAAGAATGTTGCAACTCTCAAGATTAACAATTTAAATTATCAACCCGGGGTTCATACAAACATAAGAGGTGTTGGCATTATATGTGGATCATGCAACATGCCCTTCCTTCATTGATCTAATGCAATGAAGTAAATGCCATGAAAACCAAGGTTAAACTAATTACAAAAATGGAAATGCTATACTATTTGGAGAAAGGAAACATAATTACTATTGCATAGAGGAAGTCCAAGATACTTTTTCATAAATGAGAAGCTATTATACTTTGAATGAGTGTAAATGCTAATCCTATTTGTATAAATGTAAACATTAACTTATTTGTAGAGTGTAAATGGTACATCAAAAGGAAGCCTAGTCCATGCAATAGAAATAACAATGTTGGAAATAGAACCCATAACCTAATATGTATGAGACAAGATGAAATCATTCTTCATTTACTGCATTCAAGATATATTTTTTCAACAAATTTCATAAGGTGCACCATAAAGTAATCATGAAAACCATCACTATGGTCTTCAAGTCATGAATCTGTCCAGTAATCTAAATTGTAGAGGTGAATTTCAATTGAGAATATGAAAGGCTTAAGAGGTATTTTTCTCTTATGCGATCACATATTCAAAGCCTAGAGGTAATGATTCAAGCCTACGAGAAAAAACCAATATTTTGGAGCAAATTTGGTCAATTTTACACGTGCTACAGGAGGCCTTGTTTTGCTATAGGAGGAGAAAACCTGCTAAATTCCCAAGTAAATAAAATGAAAATGGGATGGGAATTTTTTATTATGAGTAGGATCTCAGTACTCACTCCAAGTGGAATCACTCAAAATACCCTGTTAACAGTGCTAAAAAATATCAGAAAATTACTATCTTAATAACTGGAAATTCAAGATTGTTGAGCTAGGTAACCTACAAATGCCTAACTAAGCAGTGGAAAATGATATGCGATAATTTTTTTTTTAGTTGAATATTTTTATGACCGAATTCAAGTGGAATAAACTCAAATTAAGCTTATTAAAATGTTCTAAAAAATATCAATAATATTACTACTATTTTTTTACAAGGGTTTCCAGAAATGATAGGTTTGTGAACTAGTAGACCAATCCCAGTAGCTCAATGATGAATATGAATTTTCAAAATTGTTCTCAGGATGCATCATGCTTTTGAATCTATAAATAAGCTACAAAAAAACTCACTTCAGTCATTTAATGAATATTACCTACAACAAAAGAGGCATGAATAGTAAATCCATAAATAAGATATGCAAGTGAAAAAGACATTCAAAGGAGATAAATAAGTTGTACAAGAGGGCTATGAGACTCATGAGATGGTGAAGACCAAGGAAAATCAAAGTTATATTAAGGAAAACAAGCTTCAGAAGCTAAATATTGCACCAAACTTCATTATTTGAATCAATCCATGTACATCCCTACTACAAATGAAAGTGGAGCTACTAAATAACAAGTTTTCTCCGCAAGAAGACTAAGAAATACATGCCCCTAGATTAAAATTCGAAGTGGTACTTATAAAAATTTATTGGGAAGAATTATCCTTGAAAGGAGGAAGCTTACCCCTCCAAAATCCCCCAAATAGTGGATCTGTTTCCCAACACTAGGAATTTACATTAAATGACAGGAAACACATTCATAGATTTTCTCATTCACAGGAGGTATAGAATTTGGGGAATAATTTCATAATATCTTATTCATTTATTATCCAATATTGATCCTCCTATACAAGGGAGCAAGTCCCTAGATTATATTTTCCTCCAAATCTTCATAATCTGCCCAATATTCTAATAGTATTCTACAAAATAACTAATATTAGGCACACATATACAATTATCTCTAAAACTTCCTAATGAACATATTAAAGCTAAAAATATGTCATATAATGCAAAAAAAGAGGTTTAAGTTGTTGAAGGATAGTCACATGGGCCTTAATTTATATATAATTTGGAGGCTCATCATACCTCCCTTATAAAAGTGTTGCTCATCCTCTGAGCAACTTACTGATCTAATTCTGCCTCATTGATGGCCCTAGTAGCCTACTTAACATCCAAAGCTACCTTAGAAGGAATTTTTGCACATGTTATCTTGGTCCATCCTCTTCTTAATATTCAATAGCTCTTTCTTCTATAGATCCATCCTTTTCTCCAAGTTTCAATTAGGGTTGTGCTTGTGTCTTAAGAAAAGTCTCCCTTTAATGTCCATACTAGTTAGAGGAAGGAAAAATTTAGACTAAACACAAAAAATCCATTTTCTTTCTTATCTTGTTGAAATATCTTGAGCATGTTACCATCATCCATATGCATGTCCACATGAAAAAACTCTGTTAATGGATATACAGTTATTGAGATATGGTAAAAAAAAATTATGCCCTCTATATTTTGGCCTCCTATAGCAAAACAAAACCCTCCTGTAGCATTTTAGGATATTGAGGAAAATTAATGGGAAAGTCTTGGAAATGATGGGTTGATGTTAGAAATGGAGGAGGGTGATGGATTGAAATAGCCTTGGTCCTATTGGAGCATCTAAGAAAAGGAGGAGAAAGCCTAAGTTTGACTTTCTTTGACTAAGCTTTTGATCAACATTTTTCTTTTGGTGCTAGCTTGTTTTTGTTGCTTGAAAAGATTGGAGAACACTTACATTCATTAAAGGGAGATACATGGAGCAAAGAAAGATTTTCATTTTTTTAGTTTTTCTTTTAGGCCTTCTAGTTGCCTCATTGAGATTTTCAACTAGTAGGTTTTCCTACACACCCCAAAGGATGTTTTCACTTGGGATATTTTCTTTTTGTCCTTTTTCTCTTTCTCCAACCCATTGGCTGCCTCATGGAAGTTTTCAATCAATAAGACAATCCCAAGCACCATAAAGGAGGTTTTCACCTGAGATTTTATTTTTCCTCCTATTTTTTAATTTTTTAATTTCTTTTTTCTATCCTACTCTACTTGAAAAAAAAAATTACTTTCAAGTATAGGAATCCTTCCAATGGATCCATGTGCACATTAAGAGGACATATAAGCTCATGTGTAGGATCAAAATATATGCTTTGACATGTACCTGAATTGTAGAGACCAAATGCTTTGGATTTGATAATATCAAGCATTGTTGACGAAGAGAGTGATGTTCCATCTTGTTGATTTTATAGAACCATACCTCAATATAGATTTTATGCCCTTGGTTCACTTACTCATGTGGATCATTCTGCATGTCTTCTTCTACCATGACATTCAAATATTCCTCTTTTTATTGATTATTCTCTTGGACATATGGAGGATCTGATGGTATACATGACAAACATTTATCAATCTATGATTCTGATGTCTTCTCTTCATCAAGTGAAACCCATGATTCTTTGGTCTTCTCATTTGAATATCCTTTTTGTGAATTTTGTCTTTCAATGACATCAAGAGAATCTATTTTTTTCAATACTCTTCCTGACCTAAGATGAATACCATCTAAATCAAGAGGAGATGTTTTAAAGTGTTGTACCTCATCATTGTAAGTGGGTTGAGATACTTTCTTGTGTGGGTTTGGAAATGGTGGTATAAGTAGTTGAGTGGGAGTGGATGTTTGAGATGGATGTGGTTGGGGTTGTGGTTGGTGTTGTGGTTGTGGTTGTGGTGGAGGTGGATGGTAGGGATAGAATGGAGTTGGGAATGGAGGATATTGAGGATATTGTAGATTCCTCCCATAAGGTTCTTGCCAACCTTGTTGCCAAGATTGGTTTTGGGGTTCAGATGGCCAAGGTTGTCAAGGAAAGGGTGTGCTCCAATTACTTTGAGATGATGTGCATAACCTTGAAATTGTGAATTAGGTTGTTGTATCATATCAGGTTGATTATTCTACCATTGTCTTCTTTGAGCTACATAACATAGTTTCTTTGGTGATTGACTTGCTCCATTTTCCTCTTGGTAAACTTCATTCCATGTCGGTAACGATGAGAAATATTTAATAGCATGTGATTCTACATGAACAACATAATTATTTACATTTTATTTTCCTCATTTGACATTCTTAACATTTCTACTTGTTTGTTTAGATTGCTATGATTTTTTGTTTTAAAGTTATCAAGGAAATTTCCAAGTTCATCTTGACTTACCAATATTGATGTTGATTTACTTAATTTTTCCCGTCCTCTTGATATGCTCTTGCAAATTAAGAAATTTATTCAAATGATAGTTGGTATACATCACCTCTACTCATGAGATCAAGGATATCGATCCATTCATATATAATTGTTATAATTAAGAGGGTTTTTAGTGTGTGAGATACTAAATGATGTATTCTGTCGTATTAACACTATACATGAACCTATCTATTAGATCCTCAAGTCTCTCATCTTCCTTTTGAGTCATTCTAAATATTTCTTCTTTAGCATCATGGTCTTTATATTTTTCTGGAAATATCTTTTGCATATAATTCCATGATCTAATTGAATTAGTTCCTAAACTCATAAACCATTTAAGAGCTTTGTCCTTCAATGTTGCTAGAAAACATCTCAATTTTTTAGTGTTTAATAAATAACCATAAGATCAACAAAATATTTAAAATTCAAAGAGAAATATTCTTGGATCTTCTGACCTCATACCATGGAAGTTGGGAAGGAAGGATGAAGGGGTTTTGTTCATATGAACATTGATATCAATATCCTAAATGGGAAATCCGAGAGGATCATCATCATCATCCATTTCTTCTACCTTCTCTACCACCTCTTCTTATTCTACCTGTAAAAGTGGATCTTAATGTGGTTCTTACTACACCATGTGATTAAATGGGGGGGTTTGGTGTTGGAGAAGTAGTTATTTTTATTTTTATTTTTATAAATTGTTTCGAATAAGAATCTTAATACAATGCAATTTTTTTTGTCTTTCAAATGAAATATGCCTAATGAATTTTTTTGTTCTTGTATAAAGTAAAATAAATGAATCAACTATGGAAGAAACTAATGCATTCTTTGACACCTTCATGACAATAGCACCAAAAAGTGATGAGCCTCAATATTGAAAAGATAATGCTAAAACTCCTAAGGATACCAACTTAAATTATCAACTCAGGGTTAGTACAAACTTAGGAGGTGCCATAATTATATGTGCAACATGCGATGTTTCCTTCCTTCATAGATCTTCTGCAATGAAGTGAATGCCATGAAATATGAGCCTAAACTAATTACAGAAATGGAAATGTTACTCTATTTGTAGAAATGAAACCTAATTACTTTTGCGGAGAGGAAATACTAGTTAATTTTGCAGAAAGGAGAGGCTATTCTACTTTGCATGAATTTAAATTTTAATCATATTTTCATAAATATAAACATTAACCTATTTGCAGAGGGTAAATGATAGCTCAAAAGGAAGCCTAGTCCATGCAATAGGAATAACAATGCTGGAAATGGAACCCATAGCTTAAGATGTATGAAAAGAAAAGAAATCATTCATCAATTACTGCATTCAATATATATTTTTCCAACAAATTCCATAAGGTGATCCATAAAGTAATCATGAAAACCATCATTCTGTGCTTCAAGTCATGAATCTGTCCACTAATCCAAACTGTAGAGGTGAATTGCAATGGAGAAGAGGACATGCTTAAGAGGTTTTTTGGTCCTACTCAATCATGGATTCAGAGCATAGGGGTCATTACTCAAGACTAAGAGACAAAAACCAAGCTTTTGGATCAAATATGTTCAAGTTTACACATGATACATGAGTGTTACAAGAGGTGCTACAGGAGGAGATAACTTGTCAAATGCCCAAGTAAATCAAATGAAAATGGGATGGGAATTTTTTTTATCTAGTAGGATTCCTTAGGACTCAATTACAAGTGGAAAAACTCCTAAATACTAGTGTTAACACGTGCTAAAAGATAACAAAAAATTTCTACTCTAAAAACTAGAAATTAAAGAACTAGTGAGCTAGTAAACCTACCAAATGTCTAACCTAATCAAGTGAAAATGATATGGGGTAAATTTTTTATATTACCTTGAATATTTTTTATGATCCAATGCAAGTGGAATCAACTCAAATTATCTGATTAACATGTTCTAAAAATTATCCTAAAATTACTACTATTTTGCTACAAAGGATTACTAGAAATTCTAGATTTGTGAACTAGTAGACCAATCCAAGTAGCTCAATAATGAATATGAATTTTCAAATTTGTTATAAGGATGAATCATGATTTTGAATCTGTAAATAACTTTCAAAACAACTAAATTCAATCATTTAACCGATATGACCTACAATAAAACTGGCATGAGTAGTAAATGCAGAAATAAGAGATGCAAGTGACAAAAATATTCAAAGGAAATAAATAAATTGTATGAGAGGGTTGTGAAGATCCTGTGATGTTTAAGACCAATGAAACCTTATTCATATGAAGGAAAGTAAGCTTCAGAAGATAAAAATGGTACCAAAATTCATTTTTGAATCAATCCAAGTACATCCCTGTTAGAAATGAAAGTGGAGGTACTAAATAACACATTTTCTCCACAAGAAGACTAATAAATACGTGCCCCTAGAGGAAATTTGAATTGGTACTTATAAAAGTTTATGGGGAAGCATTCTCCTTGAAAGAGGAAACTTTCTCCTCTAAAATCCCTCAAATAGTGGATCTGATTCCCAACACTAGGAATTTACATTAGATGACAAGAAACACATTCCTAGATTTTCTCAATCACTGGATCTCTAGAATTTGTGCAATAATTTCATAATATCTTGTTAATTTATTATCCAATCCTGATCCTCCTGTAGTAGGGAGCAATTCCCTATATTATATCCTCCTCCAAATCTTCATAATTTTTCGAATATTCTCACAATAATCTACAAAAATAAATAATATTAACCACGAATATGAAATTATCTCTAAACCTTCCTAATGAACATATTAAAGCTAAAAATATGTCATCTAATGAAAAACTGAGAGGTTTAATGTGTTGAAGGATGGTCATATGGGCCTTAATTTATGTCTAATTTGGAGGCCCACCATACCCCTTGCTAAAAGTGTTGTGCAACCTCTGAGCATCTTAGCGACCTAATTGTGCCTCATTCATAGCCCTGGTGGCCTCCTTAACATCCCAAACTACCTTAGAAGGAATTTTGGCACCTCTTCTCTTGCTCTTATTCTCTAGCTCCTTATTCTGCAGATCCATCATTTTCTCCAAGTTTTAATTAGGCTTGTGCTTGTGTCTTAAGAAAATCCAACCTATTAATGTCCACAATGTTTGTCCATTATACAAATTATCAAACTTTATCCATAAAATATGTGATAATTAGGATCATTGTTGAGTATGTGGACTCTTTTCAATTGAAACTACCCCCGAATGATTTGTCACTGTGATTTTCCAAGGTTTGGCAAACCAATACTCTCAATCTGCTACAGGGGTAAAAGAACAATTTTATCCATACTATTTACAGGAAAGAAAACTTCAAACTAAACTAAAAAATAATTCCATTTTCTTTCTTATCTTATTTAAATTTATTTATCATGTTACCATCATCCCATATGAATCTCCACATGAAACAAATCTTCTAATGGATGCACAAATTTCGAGATATGGTAAAAATAATTTTTTCCTTGTGTATTTTGGCCTCATGTAGCAAAACATAACCCTCTTGTAGAATTTTAGGACAATGCAGAAAATGAATAGGAAAGGATTGGAAATGATGGGTGGATGTTGGAAATGGATGAGATGATGGATTGAGATGGCTTTGGTCCTATTGGGGCATTTGAGCAAAGGAGAAGAAAGCCCAAGTTTGACTTTCTTTGACAAAGTCTTTGATCAAATTTTTTCTTTTGGTGCTAACTTGTTCTTGTTGCTTTCAAAGGTTGGAGAGCACCTACACTCATTAGAGAGAGATACATGGAGAATTTTTGTTTTTTATTTTTTTATTTTCTCATTTTTTTCTTTTAGGCCTACTACTTGCCTTAATGAGGTTTTCAACTAGTAGGTTTTCCTAAGTACCTCAAAGGAGGATTTCACCTAGGATATTTTATTTTTCTCTTTTTTCTTTTCCAACACATTCACCACCTCATGGAGGTTTTAAATCAATGAGAGAATCTCAAGAGCCTCAAAGGAGAAAACCTGAGATTTTATTTTTCCTCTTAGTTATTCATTTTTTTATTTCTTTGAGTTTATCCTACTCTACTTGAAAAAAAAAGTTCTGTCAAGCATAGGAATACTTCAAATGGAGCCATGTACACATCAATATGACAAATCAAATCATTTGTAGGCTCAAAATATATGCTTTGACATGTACTTAATTTTAGTGACCAAATGCTTTGACTTTGCCGATATCAAGCATTGTTGAAGAAGAAAGTGGTGCTAGATGTTGTTGATTTTCTAGAACCAAACCTCAATATAGATTTGATGTCGATGGTTCACTTGCTCATATGGATCATTCTTAATGTCTTCTTCTACCATGACATTCAAATATTCCTCTTTTTGTTGATTATTTTCTTGAACACATGGAGGATCTTATGGTAAACATGAGGGAGCTTTACAGTGGCATGATTCGAATTATCCACAGTTTCGTGCTCATTTTGTTTAGGGTCCACTTTTTTCAGTTTTCAAGATCACTATTATGAACAAATATCTAGAGTCGCCATGGGTTCCCCACTCTCACCTATTGTCGCCAACTTATACATGGAGTACTTTGAAAGAAAAGCCCTTGACTCATACCCTTTGAAGCCAGCTTGGTGGAAAAGATTTGTTGATGACACTAACCTGAATTGGACTCATGGTAAGGTGGAGTTGGAGAGGTTTTTCAATCAACTTAACTCTATATCTTCTGAAATCAAATTTACTATGGAGCTTGAAGAGAACGGTAAGATTCCCTTTCTAGATGTTCTAATCATCAAAAAAGAGGATGGTACTTTAGGACACCAGGTCTATAGAAAGAAAACTCATACTGATAGCTATCTTCATGTTGACTCTTACCATCATCCTTCCCAAAAATCTGGCGTCTTAAACACTCTAGCTGTTAGGGCTTTTAGGATTTCTGACCCAGATCACCTAAAGGAAGAGATTGAACACTTAACCTCTATCTTCAAAAACCTTGGATACAAGGAGTGGAGTATCAAGAAAGCTATAAGAAGAGCTTAGGAAAAGGTCCTCTCTAAGAGTCCTCCTGAAGACAAGAAAGAAAAAGAAAATTATGGGAAGGTTTACATTCCATTCATCCAAGGGATTACAAATAAGATTGCAAAATTTTTATGAAAGAATAACATAAACACTCAATTTACAACATGTGGAACTATAAGGCAAATGATGAGGTCAGTTAAGGATAACGTTGATCGTCAACAACTCAAGGGTGTGTACAAGATTGATTGTTCTTGTGGCAAGAGTTATATTGGGGAAAGAGGTCGGTCTCTGAAGATTAGACTAAAAGAGCACGTGGCTGATATAAAGAATGAGAGATCCCGTACATCAGCCCTTGTAGAACACTCGTCCAATACCAAACATCATGTGTGTTTGGAAGACGCTAAAATAATTGCAAGAGAGGATAATTATCATAAAAGAAAAATCAGAGAGGCCATCGAAATTATGAAATTTCCTCAGAACCTCAATAGGGACAATGGGAGTGAAATTAGCGGAAATTGGCTTCCCCTAATTAGACAAATAAGCCCCTCCAAGCCTTTGGGAGCATAGTATTTAGGGTTTTCATAATAATAGATTTAATGAATTTATTTAATTAAATTTAATTAATTAAATCAAAATTAATTAAATTAAATTAATTTTAATTTGATTAATTAT
>APFE030032822.1:6352-29158 GCA_000404065.3 Pinus taeda | reverse complement strand
TCAGTGTCCTAAATCTCATATGCAAATTTCATGAAATGAAGTCGCATATATACGCGAGTTAGACACTGCAAAGTCGCGTATATGTCAGTATGAGGAAAAGCAGTGGGGACAGGTTCAAGAAAAGGATCAGTTTGGTTTATTTGCGCTATTTGTTAATGGTTACAATTTGCTGATGATGTGTGGAAATGTCTTGATGGTTAGAAGTATTTTGTTTCTAACTTGAAAATGATGATGACTTGATACTCCTTGCTGATATGCATGATCAGATCTGACAGTAAACAAGATGGCACAGGTTTAGGGGGAGTATATGCTTTTAATGCATTGTTGGCATTATGGTTAATAGTCCTTGGTGATGATGCTTATGATATGGTTCTTAGATCAGATTTGTGGTTGATTCACTAATGGTGCCTACATGGTGATCTTCATAAGGATAAGAAGAAGTACACAGCTTGAATTCACTTGATGATGTGTCTCTCATACACTGTTGTCGTCATATGCATAAAAATCATATATTGCAGGACTGTTCTTGGCACATCTATGGATGAGGATTGTTGGCTGGATACATGGATGATTATTCAAAGTTGCATTGCTAGAGATATGATGATGATGATTTCTTACCTATATGATGATAGGTTGTTTCGTCCATATGCTGATTGATGCAGATCTTCCCTATTGATGATACTTGGTCCATGTAGATCTGGATGGCTATGGTGTTTCTCACATATGATAGAATGATTCTATATTCTATGCAAAATGATGAGTTAATGCGGACATATATTGATGATTCATGCAAGTTGCTGGTCTAGTTGTTGATGACAGATCCTATGGAGCAGATCATACAATGTTGTTGCTGATGTTTATCATGATCTTATTTAAGTGTTTGGTCTTTGTTATAAATGTAATGTATATCATTTGATGTAAAGGTCATATCAAGACTCATGATGTAATAATATGTCTCTATTTATTGTAGTAATTCGATGAGATCTCTTCAGGTCATGTAACGGCCTATGTTGGTTTCCCCACTATGCCTGGGATGAATGATGTTATCATATGTAAATGTTTGGTGTATCACCATTATGATGGGTGATGGATGTATGTATTGAGACTTTTGGTGATAGGAAGGTCATTTATGATATATACAGTCATGTTCTTCTTGTAGAACATCTTTTTACAGTCAGGGGGAGCTTGAGCATGAACAACACTATATAACAGAGCAGACATCTTAGCTTGTTCTCAAAAAGAGCATTATCAGATTGGAGCACCATGGCATATACAAAGGGGGAGTTCATTCAGAGACTTCAGCAGATCTAGTTTATAGTCAAGGAGAGCATGTTCTTAGGGGGAGCATAACCCTTTGCCCTTGATGTCAAAGGGGGAGAGTGATTCGGTGTTGTTTCCATCAAGTCCAAAGGGGGAGATTGTTGGCATTATGATGCATGTGTTGTACTTGATGGCAACCCTCTCATAGAAGATCATCTCACTTGTATACATTCAGATGAATCTACAGAAGAAATATCTTCTGTCTCTTTGTTGTTTCCTTTGCCTAAAAATGGAACCAAAAGAGAAGTTAATATATTAACTGTTTTCTGTAAATATAAGTAAAATTGCGACTGCAAAATTTATAACGGTTTTACTTCGTTTATTTCCAATCAGTTTTGTTAAATTTGTTTCGGTGTTTATCGTAGAGGCCACAGTTTTTGAAACTTGGCTCTGATACCACTTGTAACATCTCCACTTTAAAAAAAAAATTACCGCAACTATAATTCTGGGTTATCCCCAGCGCTTGTTGCAGGTCCCTGGCCTTCTACAAACCTATGTGGAGTGCTGCCCCCCCTTCGCATGCTTACAATCTTCTGTCTCTTTGTTGTTTCCTTTGCCTAAAAATGGAACCAAAAGAGAAGTTAATATATTAACTGTTTTCTGTAAATATAAGTAAAATTGCGACTGCAAAATTTATAACGGTTTTACTTCGTTTATTTCCAATCAGTTTTGTTAAATTTGTTTCGGTGTTTATCGTAGAGGCCACAATTTTTGAAACTTGGCTCTGATACCACTTGTAACATCTCCACTTAAAAAAAAAAATTACCGCAACTATAATACATCCACCTCTTGGGATTTACACAATTGTAATTTCAAAGAACACGTCAGCATATTAATGATCGCCTTTAACACTAAGGTTTGCTTACCACCTGGAGGTCCACGCACCACACATTTGTTTACCCTACTCCCATCACATGGTATGCAATACTTACTGCGATTTTTATTATTTCCTCTGCTCCGTCTGGTACGTGGACTGAGCAGAGCTGTCCAAGTTGTCTCGTCTCATCTATCTGTTTGGGGATCCCGCCCTAATCAATGGTGCACTCTTCCCTCCGCGATCCAATGGCAGCAAGCTCCTCGAGGTTTACCTCTTCCGTGGTTCGCCATGAGTGGGACTTCATTTGGAGGAAAACCTCCATCGAGGCCTGCTCCAGTCCTGCTGCTTCTTCGGCAGCTCTATTCTATTGGTGCACAGAGCCTGGTCACTACTAGTGTTCCGCCTCAAACCTAGTATTTGCCAGCTAAATGACCTACAGGTAATCTTTGAGCTATTGTTTTGTTGTTACGTATATTTTCCTATGATGAAGTCATTTACTGCAACTCTAATCAGGCTTTCCCTCTTACGGTTTCATATGTCTCGCAGCATGATGGGCATCTTACCCTTGGTTAATTCGGGAGGAGAGGAGCTCCTACATCATGAGCTTGACATTTTTCCTAGGTAAGATCCACCATGGCGAAAGTGCTTTCTAGCTGGAGTTTCAATTCTGATTAGTGTAATGATTGTGGCTCTTGCGGGTTCACACCTTAAGTTGTTTTATATTGCATGGATGTTAAACATTCAGAGGGTTCATCTGGGTTCCTTCAAAAGTATAATATTTATAGTATCCTACTAGTAGAACCTTCTGCAGGCACCATCACATCCATAGAGACATAATATCAACAATTCACAGTCATAATATCTCAACTCAACAGAGTATTTCATACCTGTTCGCTTTAATCAAGTATCTTCACAGAAATAAATCACCTCTAGATGTAGCTAGTCACACCACCAGACAGTGAGATTGTCTTTCGAGACCAAATCTCCCCCTAACTCTATTGCAAGACCATCTTCCTCAGCAAGAACGATTGCACTTGTGCTTCGCTATCTGGTCTCTATGAGACTTAGCCGTTTTTCTTCGTTCCTCTCTGCCTGTTCGCAGATTTTTCCTCTACCTTCCTCATTTTCTCTGAAAGCCCTTCCAGTTAAGGGAGGCAGTTAGGGTTGCAACCACAGCAACAGCTTTTTGCCCAACTGCCTCATCAAAAAGTTGCCCGCACATGAAGAGAATATATATTTTTTTTAAATAATAATAAAAATATTACTAAATTTCCAACAACTAATATCAGTTTCTCTTTTATGGCAGTAAAATGAAATATTTACTTTTCCGGGGGCATCACATGAAGGATGTGGATTAGATTTCTATATCATACCAAAAATAAAATCCATGGCCCTGTTTCCCAATGTTGTGTTCCAACTGGACATCCTGTCGTCTGCGTTGCTTCCGCGGATATTGGCGCGGTTCGGCTGTGTCGCCATGAGGTACCTGTCATCCATATATTCATTGCGTTTGCTTTGGTTTTGGTTTTTCTTTCCGCAGTAAAATTTCATGTTGATGGTCGACACTCCCTCAAATTCTTTCGGCTCTACTGAAAGTCCAGAGCGTTGAAGTGACGATTTAGATTCAAGAATATTTTGGAAATGCGATCAATAAAAGCGAAGTTAAGTGTTTGATTTCAATGAGCTTCTTCAAATTTATGAATTATTTCACAATTTGCAAACTTTTCAGTAAGTCAAGTTCAACGCAACAAATTCAGCATACTCGTTAAATATTTTTATTTAACTGATATTGATATTTATTTATATCATAATCTAATCAGATTGTTTGTTTTTTTGCTGTGAAAATTCCAGTTATCTTTTAATAAAATCCGGTAAAATTGAATTATAATAATTTTTAACACACGCACTTACATACCTACAGTCGTGTTCGATGTTAGGCTAAACCAGTAGCTGTCTATCTCAGTCAGTCCGGGCTCTAACCTTGACAAAAAGGGTGAATAATGGGGCTGAGGGAAAGTATTGATTTAAGATATTCAACTCCAATAACTTTGTGGCTTGGGATGGAAGAGAGCCTTACCAAAGGTTTGATTTAAGATATTCAATTCCAGCGATAATTGCTAAAAATTTAATGGTAACGTTGTTATTCACTTTGATCTTAGAAAGGGTGGTTATCGTTTTCCAAATTAATTAGTCCTAGTGAAATATTTGCAAACATATTTTACATTAACGAAGGTTTATATAAATTAATATAATTATTTTTAATTATTTTTTTTTCAAAAAATAGCCAGAAAAGATAAAGTATATACTCTTTACAAATTTATATTATATAAATGAGGATATATTATATATATTATATATATATATATATATATATATATATAATTTGTATTTATTATAATTTAATATATAACTTTATTGAGTTTAGAGGCTTATTCTATAGTTGATTATGAGGGGATGTGTAAGTTCGTCTATTTGTCCCCTTTAAAATAAAAATAAAAACGGTTGAAAAATATTTGAAGAGATTTAGATATACTATTTGAACATTGACCTTAATTAGTTTATGTCCATATCAATTTCATATGTACATAGAAAAAAAAAAGTCTTTATGGTTAAAATTTTTATTTGGTCTTATATATACTCTATTTAACAAAAATAAAATTTAAACAATGAAAAATAACATATTGTATTTTACATTTTAAAAAAGTTCATCCCTTAAATCAGCCTTAAATAGATTTTTTTTTTACCCCAAAAAATGCCCACAACAGCCCTGAAACATACAACCCTACTTAACCATAAAACTATTTAAAATAACCTCTTCCAAACATACAACCCTACTTAACCATAAAACTATTTAAAATAACCTCTTCCAATAGCCAATAAATAATAATAGATGAGATATAAAAATATAATGGAATGTTGTTCATATCTATCTTGTTTCAATTATCTCATTAGGTAAATATGTGTATTTTAAACATGTAAATTTTAGGATTTTTATTTTAGAGGTGAATATGTGTATTTCTAAATATATAAATTTTAGGATTTTTATTTTATAAATAAAAAATTGTGGATGAATAAATTTAATAAAATTATTTTGGTCGTTTTTTATTTTAAAAAATATGAAATTAAACTTTAATTTTAATTTTGATAACTAATCATTAATGTTAACTAACACTGTTTATGTTATATTGCATTGTAATTCATGAAATGTTGCAATGAAACATTGAAAAATGAGGAGACTAAAGTAATGTTGTTCAAACATAATCTCATTTTAATATTTTTAATTAATATTAAGGATCAAATATGTTCAACCACATTAGTCAAATATAGACAAACATATTCATATCAAGTCAACCATTACTCAAACATAGTCAATAACCTCTTCCAATAGCCAATAAATATAGTCCTTGTTGATATAAATGTGTTATTATTAATGTCTTTATGATTTATCATGTTTTAATTGGTATAGTATATTATTATTAATGTACTCTTATTAATTTTTTGTATTGATGTCTTAATGGTTTACAATGTGAGTTGTCTTTAGTGCGAATTTTTGGAAGCTTTTCCTATGGATTTCCCTGGTCTAATTTTTCTAAAATCATGCAAGAATCCATTGAAATCACAAGTTTGATGGGTAACCCCTGCACAATAGAAGTGCACGACGGGTTTTTCACAGTGTTGAATAACTCAAAAAACTAGTTTAAATAACACAAATCAAGATTTCACCACAAAATTTTCCGTGGATTCCAGCACCAGAAACTCTAAAAAGTCGCACTAAAGACAAGTTCTTTACAATGTGGTTCAAAAAATTAATTCCTATTAATCCCTTGCCATTTTTGATCCCTTTGGTTTCTAATATATTTCCTTGGGTTTATTAATTCCAATGGTTTATAATATCAAATTATTGGTTTTATTTGTTCTTCAACTTTTTAATATTAATAATTCCTTGGATTCATAATCCCTTGAGGTTTTAGTGTTAATCCCTTGGGTTTATTATTCCTCTGGGTTTATTATATCAATCCCTTGGGTTTATATTATTACTCCCTTTTGTTTAATAATATTTCCTCAGGTTCATAATCCGTTGGGGTTTTAGTATTAATCCGTTGGGGTTTTAGTATTAATCCCTTGGGTTTATAATATCAATCGCTTGGGTTTATTATTCCCGATTCAAACATGGTTTATTATTATGTCGACCATGGTCCAACATGGAATTGTGATAGGAATTGTCTCAATATGTAAATCAATGATGGTCGATCATTTTTATTTTATTTTTTATAACATTTTTCTTAGGGTTTATATACGTTGGGTTTACAATATTAGTCCCTTAGATTTAATATTATTTCCTTGGGTTCATAATCCCTTGGATTCTTTGTATTAATCCCTTCGTTCTATTATTCCTTTGGGTTTCTCATATTAATACCTTGGGTTTATTATTCCCTTATGTTTATAATATCGATCATGGTAAACCATTGTCAATCATAGCCAACTATCCTTGAATGCCACATTGTGATAAGGATTGTCTCATCATGAAAATAAATAATAATCCTTTGCGTTTATTATTCCTTTGGATTTATTATATCAACCCGTTGGGTTTATTATTCCCTTGGGTTTATATTATAGTCCCTTTTGCTTAATAGTATTCCCTTTGGTTTATAATCCCTTGGGGTTTTAGTATTAATCCCTTGGGTTTATAATATCAATCGCTTGGGTTTATTATTCCTGAGTCAAACATGGTTTATTATGATGTCGACCATGGTCCAACATGGAATTGTGATAAGAATTGTCTCAATATGAAAATCAATGATGGTCTATCATGTTTATTTCAATGTTTATAATATTTCTCTTAGGGTTTATATACGTTGGGTTTATAATATTAGTCCCTTGGGTTTAATATTATTCCCTTGGGTTCATAATCCCTTGGAGTTTTAGTATTAATCCCTTGGAGTTTTAGTATTAATCATTTGGGTTTACTATTCCCTTAGGTTTATAATATCAATCATGGTCAACCATTGGCAATCATAGCCAACCATGGTAAACCATGTTTGAATGTTGCATTGTGACAAGGATTGTCTCACGATCAAAATAAACGATGTTTATTTTTGTGTTTGTAGTATTTATATTTGGGTTTATCAATATTGGGTTTATAATATTAGTCCCTTGGGCTTAATATTATTCCCTTAGGTTCGTAATCCCTTGGGGTTTTAGTATTAATTGCTTGGGCTTAATATTATTCTGTTGGTTTCATAATCCCTAGGGGTTTTAATATTAATCCATTGGGGTTTTAGTATTACTGTAAATAAGTTGGGTTTACTATTCCCTTAGGTTTATAATATGGAAATCAATGATGGTCGATCATGTTCATTTTAATGTTTATAATATTTGTCTTGGGGTTTATATACCTTGGGATTATAATATTAGTCCCTTGGATTTAATATTATTGCCTTGGGTTTTTTATTCCCTTGGTTTTATATTATTAATCCCTTTTGTTTAATAGTATTGCCTTTGATTCATAATCCCTTCGGTTTATAATATCAATCGCTTGGGTTTATTATTCCCCATTCAAACACGGTTTATTATGATGTCGACCATGGTCCAACATGGAATTGTGATAAGGATTATCTCAATATGAAAATCAATGATGGTACATCATGTTTATTTCAATGTTTATAATATTTGTCTTAGGGTTTATATACCTTGGGTTTATAATATTAGTCCCTTGGGTTTAATATTATTCCCTTGGGTTCGTAACCCCTTGGGGTTTTAGTACTAATCCCTTCATTTTATTATTCCTTTCGGTTTCTCATATTAATCCCTTGGGTTTATTATTCCCTTAGGTTTATAATATTGATCATGGTAAACCATTGTCAATCATAGCCAACCATGGTCAACCATGCATGAATGTCGCATTGTCACAAGGATTTTCTAACCATGAAAATGAATTATCTTTATTTTAGTGTTTGTAATATTTATATTTTGGTTTACGCATGTTGGGTTTATAATATTAGTCCCTTGGGTTTAATATTATTCCCTTGGGTTGATAATCCCTTGGGGTTTTAGTATTAATGCCTTGGGTTTATTATTCATTTGGGTTTATAATATCAAACCCTTGGGATTATTATTACCATATGTTTATAATATCAATCATGGTCAACCATGGTTGAATGTCACATTGTCACAAGGATTGTCTCACCATGAATAAATCATGTTTATTTTAGTATTTGTAATATTTATATTTGGGTTTACAAATGTTGGGTTTATAATATTGGTCCCTTGGGCTTAATATTATTCCCTGGGTTCATAATCCTTTGGGGTTTTAGTATTAATCCCTTGGGCTTAATATTATTCCCTTGGGTTCCTAATCCCTTGGGGTTTTAGTATTAATCCCTTGGGTTTATTATTCATTTCGGTTTATAATGTAAATAAGTTGGGTTTACTATTCCCTTAGGTTTATAATATCAATCATGGTCAACCATTGTCAATCATAGACAAGCATGGTCAACCATGTTTGAATGTTGCATTGTGACAAGGATTGTCTCACTATCAAAATAAACCATGTTCATTTTAGTGTTCGCAGTATTTATATTTGGGTTTATAATATTAGTCCCATGGGTTTAATATTATTTCCTTCAGTTCATAATCCCTTGGGGTTTTAGTATTAATCCCTTAGTTTTATTATTCATTTGGGTTTATAATATCAATCCCTTGGGTTTATTATTCCCTTAGGTTTATAATATCATTCATGGTCAACCATGGTTGACTCTCGCATTGTGAGAAGGATTGTGTCATCGTCAAAATAATTTATGTTTATTTTAGTGTTTGTAGTATTTATATTTGGGTTTTCCAAATTTGGGTTTACAATATTAGTCCCATGGTTGAATGTCGCATTTTGACAAAGATTATCTAACCATGAAAGTAAACCATGTTTATTTTAGTGTTTTTAATATTTATATTTGGGTTTAACATATTAGTCTCGTGGTTGAATGTCCCATTTTGACAAATATTATCTCACCATGAAAATAATTTATGTTTATTTTGGTCTTTGTAATATTTACATTTGGGTTTACGATTGTTGGGTCTATAGTATTAGGCCATTGGGTTTAGTATTATTCCATTGGGTTCATAATCCCTTGGAGTTTTAGTATTAATCCCTTGGGTTTATTGTTCATTTGGGTTTTAATATCAATCCCTTGGGTTTATTATTCGAACAAGGTTTATAATATCAAACATGGTCAACTGTGGTTGAATGTCACATTGTGACAAGGATTGTCTCACCATGAAAATAAATCATGTTTTTATTTTAGACATTGTATATTTTTATTTGGTTTTACGAAGTTGGGTTTATAATATTAGTCCCTTGGGTTTAATATTATTCCCTTGGGTTCATAATCCCTTGGGTTTATTATTCATTTGGGTTTATAATATCAATCCCTTGGGTTTATTATTCCTTTTGGTTTATAATATCAATTATTGTAAACCATTGTCAATCATAGCCAAACGTCAACCTTGGTTGAATGTCACATTGTGACAAGAATTGTCTCACCATCAAAATAAACCATGTTTATTTTAGTGTTTGTAGTATTTATATTTGGGTTTACCAATGTTGGGTTTATAATAATAGTCTCATGCTTGAATGTCACATTTTGACAGAGATTCTCTCACCATGAAAATAAAGCATGTTTATTTTAGCGTTTGTAATATTTATATTTGGGTTTACGAATATTGGGTTTATAATATTAGTCCCTTGGGATTAATATTGTTCCCTTGGGTTCATATTCCCTTGGGGTTTTAGATTACTCCCTTCGGTTTATTATTCATTTGGGTTTATAATATCAAAATTTGGGTTTTGTTATTCCCTTAGGTTTATAATATAAATCGTAGCCAAACATGGTGAACCATGTTTGAATGTCACATTGTGACAAGGATTGTCTCACCATAAAAATAAACTATGTTTATTTCAGTGTTTGTAGTATTGATATTTTCCTTTACTCGATGTGAAGTTTATAATATCGGTCCCATGGGTTTAATATTATTCATTTGGCTTCATAATCCCTTGGGTTTTAATATTTATCCCTTGGCTTTAGTATTCATTTCGGTTTATAATATCAATCCCTTGGGTTTATTATTCTCTTTGGTTGATAATATAAATCATGGTAAACCATTGTCAATCACAAACATCATCAACCATGGTTGAATGCCACATTATGATAAGAATTGTCTCACCATAAAAAAGAACGATGTTTGTTTTACTATTTGTAGTATTTATATTTGGGTTTACCAATGTTAGTTTTATAATATTAGTCCCTTGGTTGAATGTCACATTTTGAAAAAGATTGACTCACCATGAAAATAAACCATGTTTATTTTAGTGTTTGTAGTGTTTATATTTGGGTTTAACAATGTTGGGTTTATAATATTAGTCCCATGGGTTTAATATTATTCCCTTGGGTTCATAATCCCTTGGGGTTTTTGTATTAATACCTTAGTTCTATTATTCCTTGGGGTTTATAATATCAATGCCTTAGGTTTATTATTCCCTTAGGTTTATAATATCGATCATGGTCAACCATTGTCAATCATAGGCAACCATGGTGTTATCGGGAAATCTAGTGTCTATGCAGAGCTACTAGTCCCACTAAGACAGGTAGCTATCTTAGAAACAAACATATTAAAGTTAATTTCGTTTTCCTTTACGAGAAATAGATAGGAGAGGAGAAAAGAATACCAACCTCAATATTTCACTAAGTTCCTTGCTCATTCCTTCTCCTCTCTGATAGATCTTTGGCTCTTTCCTTGACCACTCCACTTCAAAGAGTACCTGTAAAGTCAAAGCAGCATAATACCTTCAAAGTGCAAAGACCTACAATCATAAAAAAATATAGGACCAGATATATATTCACCACACAAATGCATATATTATCAGACATACAAGAATGTGGAGGAAAACTTGAATAGCTTTATTGATGTGAAGATTAGAAGAGAGGATTACAACCCATTTATCTGAACCAGCGTCATCCTCCTAGCATGAAAGCCCTTCTTCACCTCATGAAAAGCTTAGATCACCCACCACTATGATATTCCACTAGGAAACCAACAACACTTCCTTACAAGATACAAGATTCCAGCCTTTGGATCTCTGGGATGAAGGATCCATATATAGATGATTACAGGGGGGTGAGTGAGCTTCTGGGATTTTGATTAGTGTTTTCTCTCTGATAGTTCTTGATTCCACTTGGAGATTGATGATCTCCTACTTATCCCTGGGCGATTTCAGAGAGGAAAGTGTCACACGATAAGTTTCTGGAAGATTACATGATCATCCACCTTGCAAACTGTCTCTGCCATTTGTCTACTCTCGCCCATCGCACCCTACAGAAGGGCTTTCCAGTATGCATAAAAATTTTTGCATTGAGCATGTGAGATGCATCGCACCCTTAGCACTGAGCAACCTATATGGTCCAGTTTTGACTAGTTCTGAGCAGTTTTATGTGGAGAAATTCTGGGAGATGATGTAATCAGCTGACATTGTTCCTTTAGGGCATGAAACAACACTTTTAGGGACTTAGAAGCCCTTGGTTTATGGACATATGTGATTGGGGTTGCAGTTCCCAAATATGTCTATAACAGTTTCCCCCTAAAGCATGAGGTTGAAAATCTTTTGATGTCAGGTGAAATGCTTTATCATGAGGATCCAAGGTTTTTCAAACTAGATGGCAACCTATAATAAGATACAATACAATACATTATCTTCATAAAATTTTCATGATCTAACTGAGGCGGGTATTCCCATTCTCAGCTTTATAAATCATTTTCATGTACAAGGGACAGACAACCATCTGTGTAGCAGAATGATGATTATGATAGAGCCATCATCCTTTGATTCGGATGATCATCTGTGCAGCAATGATGTACATTTGATGTCTTTATTTTCCTGAAGATATCGCAGCCCGAATGGATGAAGCTAGATCCGGGGTCTTCAAACTCATCCAATCTTTGCTCGAAGTACAAGTCGATCCATGTGAAAAATGTCCTGAAGTCGAACATGGAAAGACATTGCATGATTACCAGCCAATGATGTAAGTTGTTAACAGGCGCGAGAGGAATCACTGATAATGATGATGACCCTCAAGGTACTAAAGTAAAATTCGCACGGTGTGAAAATGAGACTTGGCGTCGAACAGCACGCAAAATCTTTCAGTCGAAGGCCATTGATGTAAACCTATTGCCGGAAGTGAGAAACTTTCCATTGAGGCATGCAAGCTTCAAAGTACTGAAAGGGTTGTTCCTAGGTCGACTTCTTCGATAATGAGCTATCATTGACAAGAAGTGACCCATCGTAGGAGGGCCTTAATGAATCCCACATCTACAAGATGGAACGGAGCAAATTATTTTGCGCAGGTGAAAATAATCTGACGATACAAGGTTCAGGGTGGCAATCATGAAAGAATGGAGCGTGAATGTATTGCAGCGGGTGAGACACAAGCTGGGCTGGTGAATTCTCTGATCGACTTCTCTTGAACATATCAGCAACACTAAAATGGATTGGTAGCGTTAACCCTAAATATGGATGGTACGATGAGCCAATGGTAGTATGGCCGGTGAATAGAATAACCCAACCTGACTTAATCATGGTGATGGAGTGAAAGTGTCATGTTCAAGAGCGACTCACTGCCAATAAAGTTTCTTCAAGTTTTCTTCCCAATTTCCCCCAGTCATTGCTGACTAGTACCTCTTCATTTTTATCAAGCTTGAGGAGGATAACATATGCTTGTTCTGTAATTTACCCTTCGGGAAAACCCGTCGCTATGTTTTAATGAGCCTAGCGACACTGAAACTCATTCTCGTCTCTATGGACAAGTTTGTCACTATTGGTTTTAATGAGTTTAATGAAAAAGATAACTTGGTCCTTTTTCAATTTTAGAGAGTCTGAAAAGGGACAGAAAGGAAACTCCAATAATCCTTTTTCGTCATATAATCCCTTAAGTCCGAAAAAGTGTAAAATAATAAGAAAGCGATGAATTTTCAATAGTTTTAACAAGCCAAACAAGACAAGCGCTTGATCTTTTTGTGTAATAATCCCTCAGGTCCAAAAATATTAAAATCTAGAGGAGGGATAGCACTTCCCATAGCTTTAATGAGCTGGAGAGGCCAATTGCTCGGCAATCTTTTCATATTTTATGAGTCAGACGAAAAGAGCTTAAAGGAGACTTGTTTTTTGAGGAATGAGTGATATTTTTGGGTACCAGCTGATTCTAGGTAAGGTTTGGAATTTTCCAATCACGGAAGCATAAAGAAGATGGCTAACACAATCACTCATCGTAGCTACTCCTCAGAATGGGTAAACAATCAAATGGAGGCATATGATCGGCTAAAAACAGAGTGGAGGTGATGGTAACAACACGAATAAGGCTCAAAAGTTGATGATAATGTGTTCGCAATGGTTATTTACCGAAGGTGGGTTCATTTTTTAATGAGCTTAAACTCTGGTGGAACATATGCTCATTGCTAGGTTTATTTTTTAACGAGCTTGAACTTCGCGTAAAACTGCTCGTGGCGGGTTTATTTTTGAACGAGCTTGAACCCTGCGGTAACACTGCTCGTAGCCTGATTTATTTTTTAATGAGCTTGAACCATGTGAAAACATATGCTTAGATTCAGTTTCATGTTTACACAAGCTTGAAATGAAAAACTATGCTTGTTATAAGTTCGCATGCCCCCAGCATAATGACGCAAATCGAGGTGCATGTCCCCCAAGCTTCATTGCATTCAATGAGGTGGTTGGAATGAAGGTTTACCTTCGTGTTCTTTGAAAGGCTCGACTTGGATTTTATGAGATCGTAATCAAAGACTTGATTTGGAAAGGCAGTTGTTTCATTTTTTAATGAGGTTGACACAATAAAAGAACTATCCTCATAATTCCTTGTTTCATTTTTTAACGAGGTCGACACGAGATAAGAACTGTCCTCGGAATCCACCGTATTTATAGTATTTGATAGAAAATAAAAAACTAAAGGATGATTAAGGTCATTGGAATAATCTTCATGGTAATCCGGAAGATGGGAACGATGGTGGTGATTTTCCCATGGTGCCTCTCCTATCATCATTGCTGAATTATTCCTTTGTCTGTAGAATGTACATGCGACAAAGGATCTAAAGAGGTACCATATTCCTTAGACTTGTCTATCTAAACACTCGATGAGCATTGATTTGGGTTTGCCCCCCAGGCCAGGAACATTGATTGCTACAATATTTCTAAAATGGTGATGATCCATGCTGTCAAAATGTTCAGGAATCTTCTGCATTTAGAAGATATCATATTGTTGGTTCCCATCATGGCCACTTCCGCCAGATTGTTTGGAGGTGGTAGGGAAAAAGTACCCATCAATGTAGGGTCTTTTAGTAGACCTACTCCGATATTTTGAAGCAACTGAGAGCTTCCATGGATCGTCAAAATGCTTCCCGTAACTTGTAAACTGTTGGGGAGAAAGGTTTGTTGGTCGACGATTGTAATCCCTCCTCAAAAAGGAAATGCAATATTTCTGAAGTATGTCAACACAACAATAGCCATAGCATATATCGAGGGCCTTCCCAGTAGGATGTTGTAATCGAGGTTTCTATCAATAACCTCAACATCAATTTCTACTGTTTTGCCCCCTAGTTCGACTTGCAAGTTACTTAAAATCCCGTATGGAGTGTATGTTTATCCATCAAATGCTTTCAACATCGTTGACGATTGCAACAAGGTTGGTCAGCCCAAATTTTTCCAGCAACTCATTGACATAATACATGTAGGTGCTCCCTCATCAATAATCGTTTGATGAACAATTTTGTTGAGGCCTTTCACTTGAATAAGGAAAGCAAGTTGAGCTAGTAACTGAGGGTCATATCCTTTATGATTAAAGGTCACAAGATTGGAATCCGCTAGGTCAATCCTACCTATTGCTGATAATAGAGCCTGCTTTTGGGAGGGGCAATTTTTCAGTACCTCAAGTGTCAACATAGCAGACGACGATTGGGCCACGTCATCTACTATATTATAATTATGTGTTGCTCTGGAATGAGGATTAAATGTTCATTTGTGTACTACTCCCTTTGGCGTCTTTATCGTTAGCTCAGGAATGATGGGTGGCACAACTTCGGTTGAAGTTGTTGTCGAACTACTAGGTTGATCAGTAGCCTTGTTGATCGACATCTGTGGATTCCTGTAATCCTTATTCCTATTCGATATCAAAGCATCTTTTTGATGTTCTGAAATGGACAACATATGTACTTGGGATAGCGTAGCATTATCACTAGCAACCAAATTGGTTCTCGGGTTTGGAAACAGATTAGTTAATACTATTGAGGTTTTTGAACTCTTAAAGAGTTTCTTAACTTCAGCTTTAGGTGGACAGTCTCTCATCCGATGATCCTCATCGCATATCTGACACCCCGCAGGGGGTTTCCTTTGTCCAGAAGGGTTTGCAGAAGGTTTTTCAGCAGATGAATTATCCTGTTTCTTCTTTTTCCCTTTCTTTTTGCCCCTTGGTTGCTTCGGTTCTTTGCCTTTGTCAGTTGACACGGCATTGACTTCTGAGGAGAGAATTTCTTCATTTGCATTTTGAATAGAAACCGTATGAGCTTTCTTCGATGTAGCCTTTACGGTTTTCATGCTAGTCGTACCTATCACGCCATCACCGACATGAGAGTCTTTGTTTGATTTAGGAGGAGGAGGAATGGAAAATTCTGGTCTAGGAGCATCAGGAATTTTGTCATAGAGCGTGCAAGACTGAGTATAGATCAAGTCTAGATATTGCGCACGAGCAATGACTTGCTCTTCAGTGATGACCTCTCCCTTTGCCACCTCTTCTGTGATAGAAGGTAACAATGACTTAATAAACCATTTAGCTAACAACTGATCAGGAACATATGTTTTTACCATTCTACGACGACGCCACCACTCATGGATATGATTAAATATGTGAGTGGCTGTCATCTGTTTGAAATTGGTAAGAAGCTATTTTCTTGTTTCGTACCTTATGTGTAACTGAAAATGGGTTAAAAAGGTTGTGGCAAGGGTGTTGAAGTTATCAAATGAAGCTCTTGGCAATTCAATGTACCATTTTGCTGCTGGACCAGTTATCGTTTGCTGAAAAAGGTGAAGCCTAACCGAATCATCATTTAGAGTGTTGGATGAACACCACAGATGAAAGGACATCACATGATTTGATGGGTCTTCACTCGGAATTCCATTAAATGTAGAAATATCTCAAGGAAGTTTATCAAGAATCGTCGGCCACCAATGGGCATAAGCAATTGGATCGTTTGTTAGCCGATTTAGATCCGGTAACTCTAAAGTCGCCACGAAGGGTAACTATTGATGCAGGTTCGGCGAAGCATACCCAGGATAAGATGGGATTGCCTGAGCAGTGGGTCTTTGCATACCAGCATAGTGCATTTGATGCTAATAACTTTGCTAAGGTTGATGGGAATAACCACTATGAAATGATTGATGTTGACCGTTTTGAATATACGGCTGCCCATTACTTGCAAAGATTTGTTGCTCAGATTCTTGGTAAAATTGTTGGATTGTGGTTGTTGATATTGCACCAGCCATGGTTGTGAAACCATTTGTTGTTGTCCAATACTGGCTATTTGACCAAGATGAGGGGTAATAGTACCCGTTTGAACCTGGGTTGCTCCGGTTAGGGAGCCACTAATCAGTGATTGTGGCTGTGTCGTGGAGATAGGAGGTTGTTGTATTACGACCTCAGAAACTTGAGGTTGGCATACAACAGGCAACACTTGTACTTGAGACACTGTCACAATGGCCGACGTAGTGGGGATATTCAACACAGGTAGGCTTTGTTGCATTGAGTATACAACTCTTGGTTGTTGAGGCAGTATTGGCACCCAACCACTAGATGTAATTCCAGCATGACCTGAATTCTGTTGCGAACTCCCATATCATTGTTCCCCTAGAGGAAACAATGAAAGGGCATACTGCCCCCCCTATGGTGGAAATCTAGTGCTCAAAGGAATGATTGGCCTTTGGGGATAGGACTGCCCAAATTGATACTGTTGCGAAGGATCAATTTGTTGAGACTCAACATAAGAGATTATGGATATTATTCCGGACGAACAAACAGGAATAGACCATACTATCGAAGCAGTCCCCAGACAGACTCCATATAGTAGTTGAGAGCTAGTTGGGACAGATGGTACATCGACGAACATTGTTGGAGTAGCAGCAGACAGTTCTGCCGCTGCTGCGTCAGATGACACAGTCCTAGATGTCGATGGTTGGCTAGACATATCTAGTCTATCCAGGATATTTCCTAGCGATCCTACAGGAACTTGCAATGAAGGGAGACTAACTTCTGATGAAGAAGGATATAGGGTGATCCCGGCTCCAAAATGCAATGGAGTACTGGATGGAGGATCCTCCACAATCTCTTCTATAGTAATCAATCCAGGTGGGAGAGGTAGACGGTCAGGTCCATAAAATATTTCTGGTGCCAAAGAAGGTATAGACTCTGCAGCGATAGTTGTTGGAGGGGTAACACCTTCTGAATCAGTTGTAGATGTAGCCAGTTCAAGAATAGGAGTGTTTTCCATTACACTAGGATCAGTTCTAATGTCCTCTTGTGGCCGCGAAACTTCTTCTGTAAAGGCAGGGGTACCAGAGATGGTTGGAGTAACCAGAGTCCCTAAGGATGTTGGAACACAAGTCCCAAGAAATCCAGGGGACTTTGACCTCGTTAAATGAGTTCGCTTTGTCCGGAATAGTTTTGTTTCTGGAGTCAAATATATTTGACTTGTTAATCTCCATGAACAACAGGGTTTCGATTTACTTTCTTCCACGATTGCGGATTACTCTACCAACACAAAATAAGGGAAAAATGATTCTGAATTAAATGAATTTTAGACGCATTGACACAACTTTCTTTTTTAATATTTAAGAGTCAAGAAAAAGCTAAAGATGACTCTAGTCGCCTTCGATTTTTATGGAGCCTGAAGTGACAAGTGCTCAGATGGACCTTTTCCTTTAAGGAGTCTAAAAAGGAACAAAAAGAGACTACTCTAGAAATCTATACAGAGGGATTACCAAACCAATCACAAAATTGTAGAATAATTTTTACGGTACGACAATCAATCTTCCCGAATGCTCTGTTCAGTGCATTGTGATTGATAGGGCGGCAGACACGGCTTCCTAAGGATAAAAGATATAGCCTATTGTGGTCTCCCAATATATACTCGATGGTATGTGGGAGCACAAGTCCATATTGGCACTTGTCATCTTAAAGAGGAGGAATCACCCAACCTACAATGAAAGCGATAGTTACTGGGCTTTACGAAACCGGAATATGTCTCTAGCTTAGACTTATAAATGTTGTGTGTTAGGATCCAAAGTGTTTTTATGTTTATTGAATTCATTTTACAGTTGATCTTTCTTAAGAAGTTTGTCTTTCAGGTTCACCGCGTGATGTAGATATACAATTCCTAAAATCCAATCTAAGATGATATATAATCATTTAATCTTCTTTCTGAAATGAAAATCCTAGCTACTAAGGAAAGAGAAGAGGGATTCTTTCAACATAGATTAGAGAGCACACACTAGATGCACTGTCCTAAATGAAAATCAACAAGTAGTCTAAATGCAAATGCACATGCATGTATTTGTTTTCGTTTTCTTAATGTGTGAATGACAAAAAGAATGCTAAGTACAAATCTGAATCATTTCAAGCAACAGTACTAACGGTTTTCTTTTCAAAAGATGAAAGGAAGATAATGACGACACTTTGTGATTTCGAATTGAAAACTGCTTTCGACACTTGAAAAACTATTAATTCAAATCAAATACAAGAGTAACAGTGTAATCAACCATCAAGAGTAGTAGGATTCTTTTCTTTGACTGAACACGACACTTGCAACACTTCCAAATCAAAAGACGATAGTTTGATTACGCTACTTCTTTGTAAAGGAGAACCATAAATGGCGAACAATACATAAAAACATTTACAGTTCTTTGTACTATGGAGGCTGAATCATGCAAAGGAAGGGAGTTTCCACAGTGGTATACTGATCACAGACAGAAAAACTCATGAATAAAGCTGAAGAGAGTGAACAAAAAACCAAAATCTAGAAGCAAAAGAGGTCTTATCTAATCATCGCACCTTTAACACAGGGAAAGAGCGATGCATCTCAACTACTGCACACGGGAGGTGTGATGCATCTAGATTCCCAAGAGGAGAAGGTGCGATGGTCCAGGGACGAGACTTCAACTTGGTTCTTGGTCACAGTTTGCAGCTTAGTTCAGGGATTTGGGTCGAGCTAATGATGGTCCGTAAATGAAAATCACAGGGGCTGATCTAATGAGGCTACTTGAGCCACCACCAGGGCATTTAGGATGTTTGCAAATAAATTGTTCAGTTTATAAACAAAACCCGGAGATAGACTGAAGAAGCATTGATCTACTTTGCACTTGCATAGAAAATGCAGTTCGAAGGCTAGTTGGCTTGACTTCAGGCTCCGTCTATAAATTTATAAAGCAAACGAATATAGATAACCAAACAAGCTATTCGCTCCCGAGAGGAGTTGCCATTTTGTTATTGGGAAATGAAGCATGAATGTATTGCAGCAGGGGAGACACAAGCTGGGCTGGTGAATTCTCTGATCGACTTCTCTTGAACATATCGGCGACACTGAAATGGATTGGTAGCATTAACCCAAAAGATGGATGGTATGATGGACCAATGGTAGTGTGACCGGTGAGCGGAATAACCCAACCCGACTCAATCATGGTGATATAGTGAAAGTGTCGTGTTCAAGAGCGACTCGCTACCAATAAAGTTTCTTCAAGTTTTCTTCCCAATTTTCCCCAGTGGAGTCGCCATTTTGTTATCGGGAAATCTAGTGTCTATGCAGAGCTGCTAGTCCCACTAAGACAGGTAGCTATCTTAGAAAAAAACAGATTAAAGTTACTTTCATTTTCCTTTACAAGAAGTAGATAGGAGAGGAGCAAAGAATACCAACCTCAATCTTTCACTCAGTTCCTTGCTTGTTCCTTCTCCTATCTGACAGATCTTTGCCACTCTTTCCTTGACCACTCCGCTTCAAAGAGTACCTGTAAAGTGAATGTAGCATAATACCTTCAAAGTGCAAAGATCTACAATCATAAACAATATAGGACGAGATATATATTGACCACACAAATGCATATATTATCAGACATACAAGAATGTGGAGGAAAACTTGAGTAGCTTTATTGATGTAAAGATTAGAAGAGAGGATTACAACCCATTGATCTAACCCAGTGTCATCCTCCCAGCATGAAAGCCCTTCTTCACCTCATAAAAGGCTTATATCACCCACCACTATGATATTCCACCAGGAAACCAATAGCACTTCCTTACAAGATACAAGATTCCAGCCTCTGGATCTCCGTGATGAGGGATCCATATATAGATGATTGCAGGGGGGTGAGTCAACTTCTGGGATTTTGATTAGTGTCTTCTCTCTGATAGTTCTTGATTCCACTTGGAGATTGATGATCTCTTACTCATCCTTGGGCGAATTCAGAGAGGCAAGTTTCACAGGAGAAGTTTCTGGAAGATTCCATAATCATCCACCTTGCAAACTATCACTGCCATTTGTCTACTCTTACCCACCACACCCTACAGAAGGGATTTCCAGTATGCATCACACTTTTTTCATTGAGCAGGTGAGATGCATCACACCCTTAGCACTGAGCAATCTATGTGGTCCAATTTTGACCAATTCTGAGCAGTTTTCTATGGAGAACTTCTGGGAGATGATGTAATCAGCTGACCTTGTTCCTTTAGGGCATGAAACAACACTTTTAGGGACTCATAAGCCCTTGATTTATGGATGTATGTGATTGAAGTTGCAGTGCCCAAATATGTCTATAACACATGGCCAACCATGGTTGAATGTCACAATGTAACAAGGATTCTCTCACCATGAAAATAAACCATGTTTATTTTTGTCTTTCTAATATTTATATTAGGGTTTAACAATGTTGGGTTTATAATATTAGTCCCTTGGGTTTAACATTATTTTCTTCGGTTCATAATCCCTTGGTGTTTTAGTATTAATCCTTTCGTTTTATTATTAACTTGGGTTTATAATATCAATCATGGTCGTCTTTATGTTTCTCTTATGTTTGTAATACTAATTGCTTGTGCTTCTTTCTTTTTTTTCTCAGCAAAGACTATTCTATTAATAAAAAGAGGAAAAATATTTACAGAGAGGTTTTAACCTCTGAGGGGGCTGTAGCCTGCCCTCTACCAAAAAACCTATTGCAGGTGTCCTAATGCCTGACCTTTACATATTTAACTATCAGAACCATAGGCAGACTGGTGAGTTTTACAAAATTTAGCTCTTCACTGAGCTTACAAAAATACCCTGATCCCTTACAAAAATATTAACCTTTAGAAGGGTTATTACATTTCCATTGAGTCTCAAAAAACCTGTAGACTGTAAATTTCATGCCAGTGAGAAAATAGACCATGCAAATTAGGAAAACGCAGACCAAGAACAAACAAGCTCTTAATCCTGTTGAGGAGAGCCGACATCCTTCTCGCTTGCTCGGTTGACCCGGGTAACCATGAGGTTGTCTTCTACATCCATCGCGCTGCGTCCTAGAGGGAGAACAAGGTGGAGGATGTTCCTGGAAGAACTTGCAGGCTCACAATCCTTGACGGGCTCCTGTGAAGATGAAGGCTGGTGCTCAGGTATTTCTTGCTGGCCATCATCGCACAAAATCCCTGAAGCGTTGAGGACATCCCCAATTGGGCTTTCTTGATGAGCACTGGAATTATTGGAATGAGCCTACTCACTGGATGTTTCTTCCACACTAGCAGGCTCTTCCTCTAATTCTGACTCTTCCTCCTCCTCCGAAAAGAGCACCGTTACAACAGCAGAGATGAGCGGCTTGTTCAGCTTGCTGCAAAACTTAAAATGAGCTGAATGGAAAGAGCTGGTGAGAGAGGGACCAAAACTGTCTGAGGATGGTGAGGGGGGTGGTACAGAAGCCAAAGGTTCTATGCATTGCGAGACAGAGCCTCCGCGACTGCTAGAACCTCCCTGTGACCCAGTATGACTTCCACGTCTTGGGATTCCACGTTGGCGAGGCATGGTCGAATTCAGGTGATGAATGTTCAAACAGAGATCCTGAATTGCGGGAATGAACAACCAATTGCAAGCTAAAGACCAGACACTCCAGAACCAGACTCCTTCCTGCTCAACCCAATTATTAACTGATGAAATCCACAGCTCCTGCTCTGTATTGACCAGATACGCTATGCCCAGACCCCAAACAGTGACAAGCAACACCAAATTCTTGTGCCAGACCCCGTGACAGAGAATGAACTTAATGTAACGAAAGACAACAGTATTCAGACACGGGGATAAACTGAAAGAACAGGTTCAGACCTACTAGACCCTCTTACTAGTCCAGAACCAACACACATATACCTGACCCAGGGAGGCTCCCATGCACTGCTTGCTGCCCTAGAGCTCAATCGAATTAACCATCTGAAGCACGCCTCTTTCTTAATATTTATATAGTTATTAATAGTTCTATATAGTTATTAGTAATCCTAAATACCAATAATAATTAACCCAATGTATACAAACCCTAAAATAAATATTAAAAATACTAAAACCTAATA
>APFE030032815.1:0-34277 GCA_000404065.3 Pinus taeda | reverse complement strand
ATATAAATACTCCTTAACATGTCTATGATAACCAAGAGATTGTTGGAGTTCTTGTAACCTTCTATTCGAGTAGCTTCGTCCACCTCTTCGAGAGATCACGTCCCAGTTGGAAACAGATATTACCCACCATTTTGTAGGTGATATCCCTACAAGAAAAAAAATCTCCAAGATGGTCCTCAGCTGGCAGCCCCTTTGCAGCCACCAACTAGCTCGTTGTGCCACTTCTTCGCCACCAGAGCCAAGCATGAGGTCCCTCAACCATCTGTCATGATCGTATGTTTGAATGTGGGCCTCCCAAACCTAAAGGTATGCCTTGTCATTTGGTAATTGAGTATTGTAGTTTGGTTATCATGGACACTTCTGGGCATGGATTAATGGGGGGATTTGGCGGAAAGAATGGGCTAGGTCTGTGCTCTTGGCCCCTAGACCCCTTCTTGCATGTTAACCTTGGATTCTAGTCTCGTGGGATCTCTTTTACTGACCATTTGGCTTTAGGGATGGTATTTCATGGGAAACCTTGATTTTGGTTGTGTGGTCCCGCTCCCTAATCTGCATATATTACCCCCTTTCCACTCATTATTAACCCATTCACCATTTCTCCCACCTCGGTCCACATTCCTCCACTGGGTCCACATATGGCTAATTCTCCCCTTCCCCTTGCCCACACCTTGGGTCAAGCCTAGAATGATGCCCCAGAGGTTGATGCAGCTAAAAAGAAAGTAAAAGCACAATCGGCCACATTCAACAGAAAAACCTACCACAAAATGCAAAAAGATGGTCAAAACAAATACATTTAGCACATGGGCAAAATCCAATACATGAGCTCAACCCCATCATCATGGCCATCACCCTGTTTCCTACAGGCTCTATAAGCCCCTTCATCATATAGGAAACCATGATTGTCCCAACCGCTGGTGGGCAATGAACCATCCTACCTTAAAAGGGGGCATTCACTACTATATCTCACACATCATGCTCTTACCCCTTGAGCCCCGACCAGTTAATTGAAGAAAATTCATAAAAAGACAAAAGGCATATAAATAAGGGTGGAAAAATCAAAGTTGGGGCACCTCATGTACCACGATTGCTCCCTCATATACAATATCTACCCAAGTGTGGGCTTCCCTTCTACTAGCTACCCTTATACCCCAACATGTAGCCCAGGGTTGCCCCTTCTCATTCCCTACTCCATCCACCTCTTCATCATATGCCACCACCTTTTAAAGGATGTACCTTGGACATATTATCTCCTTCAAAAGTATAAACCACCTAATGGGATACTTGGTTAACTCCATTTGGAGTTTGGAGACATTAGCACATGCCAAAGCCCACTATGGAATGGAAGGCCATTATGAAGTCCCCGCCTGCATGGTTTGTAAGATTTTTTACTCAATTTCCTTGATGACTTGTTGTACTGGAAGGCTAGGGGATGCATTGGATCTTACGCAGGATTACAGGTGGTCTCCATCTTGGGTTTGGTCTCCCTATACAAGGTCCTAACCCTCTAGAGGGCTACATAGGCACATATAGGGTGTGTGTTGAGAGCCATGTGCCTCCACAGCAGTAAACAACGCTCCATGGATCCCCAGAGATGCTCAAAGATTGCTCGAGATCACCTATTGGATGAGGAAGATGCACCTGGTTCACCTTTGCCCAACCAGCCCCGCAGATGTACCATGCACTTGGCAAATGGCCCAGGACTTGTAGGATGATGTGGCATCACTTACACCATCATCTGAGCCCTTACCAATGGTCTACAGGAATCTTCGACTCACTTGGAGACATCCATTGGGAGCACCACAGGTTTATTATGTGCAGAACAAGGGGCCAACCCCTTGTCCATTACTTTTAGAAGTCCACCTCATCATTTTGCACCTTATGGACTTCATCCGGCCTCTGAGAGATCCGAACGACATGCATTATTGATCATTCGACCCCTTGGGAGGGTTATTATTTTATTTGTGAGCTAGTATGGTGGGCTTGTCACCATTAGATAGTTATTTGCACATTATTTTAGTTGATGGGCTAATGTAGGTTCAAATTAGGTAATTTGAACTCCTAATGAGTGTATAGCTAGGAGAGACATGAATTCATTTGTATCATCACTTTGGATTGGATCATTCTTCTCTTTAGAGAATTTCACACTTTTTCTGGGATGAAAATTGGAGCATGGATGAATTTTGCTGTTTGGATTGGAGCATTTTTTATCTTGGAGCTTCTTTATTGTCAAATTCTTGATGGTTGGATATGTTTTATTACATGTAAGTACACACATTTAATGTTATTCTTGTTTTAATTTTGTCATATGCATTGAATGGGATTTTTGCTGTACTAGGGCTAATTGTTGCATTGCATAATTGCAAAATTGTGGAATTATTGTTTCTATATAGCATCGCTCAATGTCTAGGCCATGTATATGAATGAAATCTCCTAGGGATAATTCCACAGGTGAATTTATCTCGATAAGCCATCTCTTTTTTCCAAGTGAATTATAAAAGCAATGAGGTCTCTTTTTCTTGCCCTAAAGGCCAAGCAAAGTAGTCCTTAAGGCCTCCTTGACCGAAATACAAGTTCCTTTCCTATCATTCTCCTAGACTCCATTCTCCCCAAAGGGATTAGGCACTGGTCCACCAATAGGTGATCACTCAAAGAACATTTTTATACACCTTTCCCTCTCTCTTCTAGGTCAAGCCAAGTTGGGTCACCTAGGGCATCACTTTCCTGACAAAATAACAAAAGAAAACATTTGAACTCCTAACCTCTGCTGCATTGGTGTGTCCTCAAGGCCTCCTCCAATTTTGAAGCCATTCTGATGGTGGAGTTGTGAGATAACCCAAGCCCTAGCTCTGAGATCAAACTTTGCCCTAGTATTCCCTAGGCTAGCACCTCATAAAATCAATTCGAGAAACTTTTAATTGAAAATTCTTGCTTTGATCCTTTCCCCTTCCATGTCTGGGTTAAGAACATCAATGGTCGCTAGATTCTCTCTCCTTAACCTAGGCTGTGTCCACTTAGTCCTGTGTACTCCCATACCTTTAAAAGGTCAATTCTTTAAGAACCATTCAGGAACTCAAGTTCAATAAGGATTTTAGTATTGGGAAGCTCACTTACAAGGCATATTCCTCTAACCTAACCCTCAAGTCCTCACCTCCTTATGGTAAAAATCTTTGTACCTTGCTTGAGGGGCAAGTAAGCTCCATTCTTTACCCCCCTTCTAGGAAAATGATCATTAGGGTCACTTCACATCCATTTTTTGATTCATCCTTCACAAATGACTTCCATATACTGGGTCTCCTCCCATCGGTGAAAGTCCCTAAAGAGTAGGAAGTGTTAGCTGAGTTGACAGTGGGCTAAGTTTCCATTTGTTGCACTTGGCCTAGCAGTGGTCCCCTTTAGGTATCCCCTTTAGGCCCCCTGCTAGTTTAAGCGGTAACAATGACAAAAGTGTAACTCCTCGGAAAATGCAGTTATAACTCCCTCATTCAATTCGATTTGTAACTCTCACCAAATATTCTCTCATGTCTAAGTGTAACTCGCTCTCTCCCTAATTCGAATTGTAACTCCTCAAGACAAATTCTCTATTCTTAGGATGAGTTACACTTCTCTTCAAGTAACTCCTCCCTCATGAAATTTGATTCTCCTATGCATGAATTCATTTTGTAACTCTCCTCCCTTCTCATCTATTTAAGCAAGAGCAAGTGAGAGTTGAGAGTAGCATGTTCATCGTGAAGAAGGAGAGCTAGTGTGAGTATGTGCAAAAGAAGTGTGAGAGCAAGTAAAAAGTAAGAGAAAGGGAAAAGCTAGAGCAAGTGTCACGAACAAGATCTTACCAAGAAAATGAGACCTTCAAGCAAAGAGCAAAAGCCTTTCAGCTGCAAGTTGATTAGGCATTAGTGACTTTATTCGTTTTCATTCTCTCTCTCTCTTTGTATTCTACTGAGCAATTGCAAAAATCTAATAGAAGAAGAATCATTTTGGTTTTCCCCTCGTGGGTTTTTCCCTGGTCATTGGACCTAACTCTTTGTGTCTTATATTTGTGCTTGGCTATCTTCATATGATCCTTAAGTTTATGTTCTATCTACAATTGTCAATCTGAAAATTTTTGAAGAAAAAATCTGCATTCTAAGTAATTGCAACAGCATAAGAAATTCAGTTTTCTGCAAAGTACATTAAGTTTTCTACAAAGTAAATTCAGTTCCATTCAAATTTCTACAAAGTACATTCAATTTTCTACATAGAACTTTCAGGTTTTAACATGGTATCAAAGCCTTGGCGAAGACAAGTCCAAGGAGACCAGAGATCACCTGAACAAACCCCACTTGCTGCCAAAGTTTTTTTATCAAAATGACTTCATCCTACTTCAAGGTAGAGGAGAAGTTGAATGATTCTTAAAACTTTGGTCCATGGAAAGCAAGGTTAGATATCACTCTTGAAGAGCACGACGTTTTGGATTATGTTGAAGGCACAACAGCTTATCCACCAGAGGATTCAAGTGTTGTTGTCAAATCCAAACATAAAAAGGTTGAAATCCAAGCTAAGAAAATTATCATTTATTCTCTTAGTGATCATATCATTACTTATGTTTCTAGTTTGAAAAAAGCTAAAGAAATGTATGAAAAACTAATTGGCATATTTGCAATTAATAACTTGAACCAGATTATTGCCTTGAAGAATCAGCTGAAGAACATCAAGATAAATAGAGGAGAGACAATTCAAGCATACTTCCTAAGAATGACTAAAATCAATAATCAACTATCAACAGTTGGTGAAGTTGTACCCAACAAAAAAATGGTATTAATTGCGTTTGGAGGTCTTTCTCTTCTTTAAGAGACTTTTATCACCACCATCAGTGACATCAACACTATTCCCACATTTGATGAGCTCTGAGGAAAGTGTATCCAAGAGAAGGCCAAAATGATCTTCAAAGGGAGAATTTCACATCATGAAAAAGGAGAACCTTCTGCTTTTACAGCCTATGTCAAGAGAAGGAAAGGTAATAAAAAGAAATCCGCTTTCAAATCAAATAAATGGAATCTCGACATGTCAAAAGTTAAATGCTTTAACTATCAAAATCATGGTCACTTTGTTCGTGACTGTAAAGAAAGAAGAAGAGCACCTAAATTCAAAAACAAAATTGATTATAGAAAAGACTCTTCTAAAAATCTAGGAAAAGGGCATCCTAAGAAAATAAGAAATCCAAGATATAGAAATAATGCAGCAGAAACTCAATCAAAATATTTTCTTGTTTCTGCTCTTTCCAGTTCTTCTGCATATTCATTTGATAGTTGGTTAGTTAATAGTGGTGCTTCCAAACATTTTACTGGTTACAAAGAAGCACTCTTTAATCTAGTTGAGAGGGAGACTAATTTAAATGTTATCCTTGGAGATAATTCTACTCACCGAGGTAAAGAATATGGTTTATTTTCATTTCAGTTAAATGATGGCAAATCTATTTTTCTATGAGAAGTTTTGTATGTACTCGGTTTGAAAAAAACTCTTGTATCCATATCTAGTCGAGAAGATAAAGGAATTAAAGTTGCTTTTGTTAATGGAAAAGTTCTAACCTGCCCTTTGACCTCAAGTATGAGAGAACCCTTCACTCTTGGATCAAGATGTGAAGGGCTTTACAAAGTCAATGGCAAACCCATTCATGCACTGGTCCATGATACCAATCTTCAGTGTGAGGTATGGCACAGAAGATTTGCTCACCTACACTACAAAGTCTTACCTCATGTAAGGAAGATGGTCTATGGAATTCCTGAGATCAGAATGGATCATGAAGGGGTTTGCCCAGGATGCGCAAGTGGAAAGCATATAAAGGGACCATTCCCTTCAAGCAAGAATAAAATCTAGTCAGATACTTCAGCTCATACATTCTAATTTATGGGGACCTATTCCTGTTACTTCTCTTGGTGGCTACTTGTATTTCATGATTTTTGTTGATGATTTTTCTCGCAAAACATGGATATTCTTTTTGAAAAAGAAAGGGGAAGCATTTGACATGTTCAAAGATTTCAAGGCTCTAATTGAAAATCAAAATGGGAAGTTGATCAAAGCTTTCAAATCTAATAACGAGGGAGAGTTCACCTCCAATGATTTTAATGATCTTTGCAAAGATGGTGGAATAAAGAAAGAAACCACTGTGTCGTACAATCCACAACAAAATGGTGTGGTTGAGAGGAAGAATAGAACCGTTATGGAAGCAGTCAGAGCCATGCTGCATGATCAAAAGCTACCAAAGTTTATGTGGGGAGAAGCTACAAATATCGTTGTTTATGTGCAAAACAAAACTCATCATCGAGCCTTAAACAATAAGACTCTTGAAGAAGTCTTCACTAGTAAAAGGCTTGAGGTGAGTCATTTAAGAATCTTTGGCTATCATGTATACTTCTGTGTGCCAAAAGAGAAAAGGAACAAACTGGAAACTTCTTCAGAATGTTGACACTGACCAACCTTTCTTAGGAGAGGTATATGATGGCATGGATTCCATAGTTGAGAAAACTATGGAAATCATTTCACAAGAGTCTCCACAGCTTTTGTTTGTTGATGATCATTTCGCTGATTTAGTCAAGAAAATCATTGTTGATAGGTGGAACAATTTAACACTCCATTGCACACTTTAGCACATGCCTTGAACCCCAAATTTTATGATGAGGAGCTTATTGCTCAAAGCAATGGGAAGAGGAAGGCACCCCATAAGGATAGAGAGGTGACTAATGGGGTGAAAAAATCCCTTATGAGAATATTTCCATCTCATCTACACAAGGAGGTAAAGGAAGAATTTGCCAGTTTTGCTACAGGATTAGATGATTATTCAGATATATATTCTTTGGAGGAGAGAAGCACCATCAATCCAGTTAGGTGGTGAATTTGTCATGGAGGAAATGGTGTACATTTGCAAAACCTTGACATTCGTGTTCTTTCACAAGTGGCAAGCTCTTCATCAGCATAAAGGAATTGGAGCACCTATGGTTTTATTCATTCTGTGAAGCGCAATAGGTTGGGCTCACAAAAGGTAGAGGATCTTGTTCATGTGCACTCCAACCTTCACCTTGCATCTCATAGGGGTCCAAAATATAGCAGTGGTCCTTCTAAAGAATGGGATGTGGATCCAAAAAGTCTTGATTTAGATCTCTCTCTTGCTGCCCTGAATATTGAGGTCCAGCCTAGAAATAGAATTGGCCCATCATCTTCTTCAGCACCGCCATCCACCGTTGAGCATGCTTTTGCTTCTATTTTTTATGAGGATTATGATGATGAGGATTAGTCTTTTGTCTTTATATACTCGCAACCTCATAGTATTTATTGTACTTGTAGCCTCATATATATAATAAAGGATGATTTCAAGATTTGGATATATAATAAAGGTTGATTTTGGATATTTTGATGTTGTCATTTTCATTATGTGATCATTCATGAGTAAATGTGATGTAACTTTAATCATAATGTTTAAACTTTAAATGTAATAAATTATAATGTATCATGTATGCTTTATGATTGCACATAATATTTCATAAATGTCCTAAGATATATTATTATATATATATATTTATATATATATATATATATATCGTGTTTCCTCGTTTCCAAAATTTGGGGGGTCATGTTTCATACCTGTGCCCGTTTCGGAAACTCGTACCCATTTCCCCGTTTCATGCAACTTAACAGCTATACTATCTTTCACACGTCCTCAAGGAGGCCTCCTGAGGAGTGTGAGGTGTTTAAATACTCAAATCAAGAGACTTGAATTACCAACACAATCACAAATATGCCATGAATAGAGCTTGCATTTCTTGAAGTGTAAAAATGGAGTCTTCACAACAAGAAAATGATAATAGTAAGAATTATGAACTTAATTCCCCTCACTTCCAAGATGAATTGTTTTTATAATGTTTACAAGGTTAAATTGCTTGAGGAATTACTGCCTTAAAACTAGAACTGAAATCGATATCAAAGTTTCTAAATCAAAAATAGAAATTTATCGTCTCATGATTCACTACTAAAGGAGCGAATCATGAGAAGACATTTATTGACACATCATCAACTTCAGCATGGTCTTCGGATCTCGCTCGCTTACTTGTCAAACCAATCACTTGAAACTCTGCGTAAAACAAGTAGACCATAGCCACGTTGACCACAAGTTTGACCAATGAGATACACTTATCATGTGACCTCCCATTTGTAACTAATAGGTGGATCTCCATATTGATGACATTTGGCCGCTGCTCATGTGCTTTAGTTGTTCTCTAACACATGCGAACCTATAGAATTTTGGATTTGGTTGTTGAAATTCAAGTGAGCTATAGAAAGTGCACATTTCGGTAGCTATAGCATAGTTTAAACCAATTTCATAAAGAAAACATAGATTTTGAGTTGATGATGGGTCATTACCTTTGCAATGTAACTTGCATGAGCTGAATGACTTTTAATCCATGAAAGAGATGAAATGAAGTAGAGATGTATAACAAAAAAGGTGGAACAAGGGGAGATGGACTATCAAAAGGAGGACAATTCAGAGTTTCAACACAGTGCTTGAATTGGTAGTCCACAAACTTTGTATCGGCCATCATCCTTGACACCCATTGTAAAAGTTGTCGCCATGCTAGAATTCCTTGGCCAAGCAAGAACTTTTCCATCAATGAATGCAACTCTAAACCCCTTGTCCTCCATGGCAGAGATGAAGACAAGATTCTTCTTTAGACTCAGCAAATACAACACATCATGTAGATGAATAGTTTGACCAGAATTCAAATGAATGGAAGTAGAGCCATACCCTTTGACATCATGAGAAGAGTTATCCCCAATGTAAAATTTTCAAATTGGTCTCCCTCTCAACCAAATTTGGGAGGACCTTGCAATACCTAGTAAAATATCTAGATGCCCCACTATCTAGCAGCCAGCTATCTATGTTATCCGAAGAAGAGCTAGAAAGAGCACCAACAAGAACATATCCAGATTGAGAATTTGCAACATTATTAGCATACATTGTATTTCTAGACCTCTTTTGAGGGTGTTGGGGCTTTTCAGCACTTGCATGGGCAGCTAGACCTCCTTTTCTCCTTCTATTGTTGAAGTTGTAGTTGTTTCCATTGTTGTTGCTACTGCTAGGCCTTTGAGCATTTCTTCTATTAGGACAATCTCAGGCCATGTGGCCAAATTGGTCACACTTGTAGCATTAGACTCTTGAAAGGTCCCTTCTATTGTTGTTGAATGGTGGGGTTGGCTTCTTTGGCTTCCCTTTGAAAGGTCTTCCTTTTCCTTTTCCCTTCTTCACGTTCATTGCAAAAGCTGTAGGCTCTTCTTCATATTGTCTCTGAATTCTCCCCTTGGAAATAAACCTGGATTCTTCTTGAGTGCGCAACCCAAGAGTTCATCAAACGAAAGGATCTCCTTCCTGCAACTAATGCTAGTAATGAAAGTCTCCCGAGACATGGGAGCCCATCAAGTGTCATTTGCACAAGCTCCTTATTAGATACAATTTCTCCAATGGAAGGAAGTTGATCCCTTATCTTAGAAATCCTCATGAAGTAGGTTGTAATAGATTCTGACTTAGACAACTTGATATCATGGAGTTGACTCTTCAATGAAATGACTTGGATAAGATTGTTGACCTCATACATTGCAATCAATTTGTCAAACATTTCCTTTGCCTTTTTTATCTTGGACACATAAGTAATGATATTGTCTCTAAGAGTCAATAATAATTTTCTTGGCCTTGATCTCAACTTTCTTGTACTTGGACTCGACACTAGCATTAGAATTTTACAGAGGTTCAGTTATTTGGCCCTGCACATATTCCATCACATCATTCTCATCCAATGTAATATCCAATCTAGTCCTCCAAGCTGCAAAGTTGAGGCATCATTCAGCTTTTCCTCAATCTTGAAATAGGAGGTAGACATCTTGCCCAAAAATATGATCACCAATCAACACAAAAAGTGTCTCCAAGGGGTGCTCTCTTATCTCCTTGGGATAATCTTCACCTCAGATCTAATACCATGTAAATTTTACACAATGTTCTATGTTGTTATAATCACTTTAAAAAAATTCTTCAATTTCAACCACCGCAACAACAATAAAGCAATTATAGATAGAACAGTAAATAATAAATGCACAATAGAAGATAGCCAAGCACAATGAGACAGATATTTGGACAAAGACCAGGGAAAAACCCCACAAGGAGGAAAACCCTTTGATCAAATTCTTCTTCTATTAGTCAATCATTGTTCAAAATGAGATACATAGTCCAAATAGCACATCCATCAACAAGTCAAAGTCAATGCCTTGACTTTCCAAATTACCAATCCAAAAACCAATCAATGATGAGAAATAAAGTCAAATCTAGTCAAAGTACCAGCCTATAATTTTTGGCCCTGTGAAAGTACAGTCAACTGCAGTCAATGGCCAGCCCTAACCAATCAAAGTCAATGGTCAAGACAGCTTAGAATAATTTGGTCAACCCAACAATGAATGCGGCCTTCCTTCCTCAGTCCAAACAATCCACAAATTTTGCCAGCAATTATGTCAAACTTCAAGGTCAACCTGCGGTCAAACCCAGTCAAGGTGCCTGTTGACTACTCGAGTAGCACCTGATGATTATGTGAAGACTCCATGCCCAAGGGTGATCCAGAGGACACTTGTACCATCAGATGTCATCAATCAACAGAGTTTTTTAACTCTTCTTCTATCTTCTCATCATCTTTCTTCTTTGTACCCAGATTCCACACCCTGCGGGGAATTGTAATAAGTGATGCTAGTATGATGATTTTCTTGAATTTGTAACAGGCCTAGGATGTGGGACTCGATCAGAAAACGAGTACACCTTGGAGTGTTTTTTTTATCCGGTTAATTATCCCTTCTTTTTCAGAGGCGGATAATTCTCTGGATTTTTTCACTCATTTTTACCCCAAAGCCGAGGTGACGGTTTGAAGATTGAGCCCCTGACACATCTTAGTGTCTGGGGTCGATGTATATTACCATACTAGATCACACGTAAAGTTTCGTGGAATTTGGCTAGGCCTAAGTAGGATTTTTTTATAGTTAAAAATTTCCCACAAAACGGGATTTTTTAATTATTTTTTATGTAAAGGCATAAATAAGTGGCCTTAGGAAATGTCTGGGGCGTATGACCACTCGAAATTCATCCTCAAAGGCCCGGCATTCTCCTAGAGCCTACTTTGGGGGTCAAAAAATGACTCAGAGTCCCTCAAAAGCTGATTTTTCAAGTGACAGTGGCAAAAATGAAGAGAAAATTCAAAAAAATGAATAATTGGAAAAATTTATAAATTTTTCCAAAGTCAGAATAAGTCAAATTTTGACATGGAAGTCAAGCAGAGAATCAAGGGTGATGTGGCAAGCAATGTGGGGCCCACCACATAAGTTTCAACTCAAAGTCAAAGAAAGTCAAAGCAAGTCAAAGGACAGTCAAACTGGGCCCACGCTGAGTTCATAAGGCATTGGAATTTTTTTTTAATTCAAAGGTTGAGAAATTAAAGTTAATGTTCAAATTAATGAATGGGGAATGGACCCCACCCCACCTCAGCCATCCATGTGATTTACGTATTACTCAACCCATTCAAAGTCCGTACGCAGGTCAAAGCAAGTCAGCACAGCAACCAACGAAAAATGCCAAATCGTATTACAGTTGGCCCATTAAATTGTAACGCAGTTGTCACAGGCATATACGCTGATTTGGAGAGCATACGTGGGAAGCTATAGAGTTTACGTGGGCATGTTCAGCAGTCCAAACGTGGGCATACACAGCAGTCTTCACGCTGGCAAGTCAATGCATATATATTCCAGCAGTTACATGATTTATGTGTGTTCAAAGGCAGCCAACTCAGCATTCAACGCAGATTTGGTAGGCAATTCAACGCAGATTCGGTGGACAGCAGTTCAACGCAGGTAGCATATAACTCAGCATATTACACAGCAGTCCACAAACAGCCAATGCATAGTTTACGCAGGTCAGGGAAGCTACATCAGTCCACAAACAGCCAATGCATAGTTTACGCAGGTCAGGGAAGCTACCGCAGTTACGTGGGAACCTACAGCAGTTTACGTGAGCTGGACAACAGTTTTGCATGGGCAATCACAGCAGTTACAAAGGCAGCCAATCGAACAACAGTTTGCAAACACATGTTTAGTCAACAGCAGTGTAAAGAGCAGTTATCTCCAGCAATGAAGCCAGTAACTCAGCCACTTGGAACTTGACTTGAAGCATTGAGATCTTCACCATTGTGCCACTTGTCATTGGAATTTTCCTTGGGATCATCTCCCATTTTCTTATTTATATGAGCCTTGGGCTCTTATTGTAAAATCATAGAACGAGCTATTGGGCTGGCGGAGACTCTACCGGATTTTGTACTCAGCTTTCACATAAATAAATAAAAGTCTTTGGGGTTACTAGCTTCTCTTGTGGTGCATGCTTTGGTAGATGAGGTATACCTGTGTCGTTTGATATTCATTTGATTTTCATTTGCTATCTAGTTGTTTTTCTTTGTGCATTTGCCTGAAGGCACTATTGTCTAGGGAGGAGAGATTTGCAGCTATCTCAAATCTCCTTTGGGCTTGGTATATTTTGTACACTTGTTGTAGCTTGTCATTCTCGGTTGAATGACAAGCTCAACTTGGTCTCTATATTGCCAAGTCTCTTTTGCACTAACAATTGGTTTGCAAGCATTTTTGTGTTTTCAAGGGATAGGTTGCCAGCGCTATTGGAGTGTGAGGACTTCTTCGGTCGGAATAGTCACCTCCAACGATATCGAAGGTCCCACAAGTTGTTCAAGCCAGCAAGCTCATTAGACACCAAAAGATTTATTTAAGAGGGGGTTTCCTGAGCCCTTTGCTTAGTTTCTATCTTGATAAGTTATCACAAATTTTCTTCTTTCATTTGAAAGCATTTGATTTCATTCTGAATATAAACAAAAAATACAAATAAAAAATCTTTTCATTTCTGAAAGAGCAACGCTTTGAAGGCACTGTTCGTTTATGTGTTTCATGCTTATCTCATGTGTTAATGGCTATTGCTTATATCATGTTTTGCTTATAGATCTTAGATAAATAATCTATTTAACTCTAACAGTTCTCCTAGAATCTCGCATCTTTGTTTTTACCTTAACTTTTCATTAGGGACCACCCCCCTTAGCTAGCCTAGGAGATAGCTAAAATGGAGAGAGTTGGGATTAGTGTGACAGCCCCTTCTCTGAGTTCCCTGCCACCAACCACACCTTGTGGGGTTGAAGGCTTTTCCCACTGACTCGTAGGTAGGTGCGGGCGGCAGGGTCAACAGTGCCCAAAACGGTTTGGTCAACCCTACAATAAATACGGTCAAAATCTCCCTCCAAGAGCTTGTTCAAAGAACCAAAAGACAGTGCAATCAAAACAAGGTCAACACTGGTCAAAGCAGTCCCAAAACATAAAGTCAACACAGGTCAAACAGATATCCTTAACATGTGTTAAGTATCTTCTGTAATTTCAGAGATGTACGAACTTATTTGATGTGATGGATGATCCAAATGAGCATCAACATAAGGTCTATTTATATGTTTCCATGAAGGGTCAACTTCTCTTATGAGGCCGACTTGACTCTTTGTGTGTGACTTGGACAAGGGTCAAAAATCAAATTTTCTCCTTCAACTTTAACGATGAAATTCAAACCATAGCTGCCATTTTTCAACACAAAGCACGTGGAGCTGTGAGGCTCCTATGTATTTATATGGTCGAGTTGGTGAAAGGCTCTATCCTTGGATGAAGTTGGTGTACCTCTGGGACAAGCTTGAGAATGTCTTCCTTGGTGAAAGGAAGTGTTGATGATATAGCATCTTTAGCCTGGATTGCTCCCTTAATTCGTGGAGTTTCACCAAGAGACCATAGTTATGGTCGAGGAGATTGGCTCTATAAGCATCAAGCCTAGAATGCTCCCTTGGTCATGGGGTTTGACCCGGAAGCCATGGAGTTTGGCTGGGAGATTGGCTCTATGAGTATTGAGGCTTAGAGTGCTCCCTTTAGGTCATGGAGTTTGACCAAGAGACCATTGTTTATGGTCGGGGAGATTGATTCTATTGACATCCAGAGCAAGATTCCTCCTTTAAGCCACAGGGTTTAACCAAGAGACCATTGTTTATGGTCAGGGAGATTGACCCAGAGTACTTTGTTAGCTCATGGGGTTTGACTAGGAGACCATTATTATGGTCGAAGAGATGATCCTGATTACTCCCTTAGGTCATGGGGTTTTACTAGGGGACCATTGATTATAGTCGGGGAGATCGACTCTGATTACTCTCTTAGGTCATGGAGTTTGAGTGGGAAACCATTATTTATTGCTGGAGAGATTGGCCTCGTGAACAACATAAAATGCTCCCCCGACCAGTGGAGTTCTGACCTTATTGCCATGGGGTTTGGCTAGTGGGTTGAGCTTGTGCTTGATGTTGATGCAAGATGCTTTCCACATGGTTTTGGCATTGAAGATGTCGTGGATGGATTCATTCAACCTTTTCTTGGAATAGAGAAAAAAAAAATTAACGAGAGAACATCTATGGAAGACATTATGAATACCTTCCTAACTAAGAGGGAGTGTTGGAGTTTTGTAGCTTGAGTCGGTCTTCATAACTGATTTTTTTAGCCCTCCAAAATAAAATAAAAATGACAAACATAAATTGTATTTCAAGTTGGCTAAAAAGAGGGAAGGTTAAATTTTGAAATTCAAATAAATTTAAATTTTACCTCCAAAATTAGTTAAGTCGGCCCAACATAAAGTCAAGGCGGCCCCAGCCAAAGGTCACACCTGTTCAAATCACTTAACCTCTATATATTGCCAATTCGTTCTTCATTTTTTGGCATCCACTGTCGGATTTTCCAAGGAAGAATTTGGGGCACTATTCTGAGGCAAAGAAGGACGAATTTCTAAGGCTTGTTGAGGGTAGTTTGACCAGGGTTTGGTTACTGGTCAATTTGATTTATTTTGACTGTAATATTCTGATTGTATCTCTTGTTGAATGGACAGAATTCTCTAAGAAAATGTCGTTTGGATTTTCCCCTGTTTTGGGGTTTTCCCTGGGTAATTTGGTGTCCCTTGTGTTTGGTTGTCTCTTCTTGTTCTTAATGTTGAAGATTTTCTATGCGTAATTGGTTAATAATGATTGTGATGCAAGATAATCTAATGATGAAATTATTTGAAGTAGTTACTAGTCTAAAAAATCCTTAAATTTCAACATGGGCATCCCCCTTCAAAAAGGGTTAGGTGTCCCCCTTAATTTTGCTTAAAAACAATAATTTATAAGTGGGAAAGCCTAATATTCAACCTATTGAAATGGCCCACTTACAATTACAAACCAAATGCGAATATTAGCATACATACGGGCCATCCATATTATAGCTACATATGCATGAACTGCATGTATTGCACTTGTATACACTGGCTAATATTGGAAAATGTTTAAATTATGGTAATGAATTGATTATCGAAATAAATTCCTATCTCACAGGAATATAATGAATATATCAAGTTAGGTATTTGATATGTATACAACCCTTATATACATATATATGGTAATCCTTAACTAAAAGAAAATATAATTTAATTTACAAATTATATTTGATTAAAATAAATAAAATAATAATTTAATTTAATTAAAGTTATAAATAAAGTAAATTAATTTAATTAATAAAATAATGTTAACCCTAACTAAAGTAATTAAAGTAATCCTACATAGCATACCTTTTAAAAGGTGAACCTACTCAATAAAATCTCATAAAAATCAAATAAGGTTCAAGGGCATGCGAAGTTTCACATAACAAGGACAGAGACATTGAGACAAAAAAGGGAAGAAAAGCGGTGGCTCGGAGAAATATAGGGAGAAGGGGATGCTACTTAGAGGGGATCTTTGGCCTTTGGAGTGGAAGCATGGGAAAGAGGAATTTTTCCAACAAAGAGATACAGACAAAGTGAGGATCACTGAGCCATGATTGTTCTTGATGCTTTTGGGCACGTGGTCCAGAGTGCTAAAATTATGAAGAATTTTAGAGTTGGGTACCGAGGTTGTGCCTAGTTCAGTAGGGAGGTTTTGGTCATTGTGGTAACGAAAGCAAATTTGGAGCTACAACAGCCCGAGATCGACTTCAAATGTGGAAGCCAGGTATGTATCTGTGTATTAATTTGATAAATTATGTTTTAAAATACCCCTTGTATGGATTCTAAGCATCGATTTTGTTAAACTTTGTTAATTTTCCCAAATTAGGGCTTCACACCTATGGCCCTACTAATGTTATGTAATTAATGATAATCCTTTTACTTAAATTTTTAAAATTACCATTAATTGACTTGAAATGTTTGAGAGTGGTTCTGACCTCATTGGATTTCATATGGAGAAAGCAGAATTTTAGATCCCACTCAAAATCCAATAGAATTAACAATTTTCAAGATTTCAAGATTTCGGGGGTTACAATGTTTCCATTGGATTTTATCATGTATGAGGGTATGGAACTAGCAACTAAGCAAGAGCACCAAGCCCTCTATGTACCTCGATGCTGATGGCATCGATTAATGAACTCCTCTATCGTGATCCTAGTAAAATGCACCTATCAATCTAAAAAAATCTCAACTTGACATGTTAAGTTTTTTCTATCTTATTTTAATGCTTAGAGGGTGATATTGATGATGAGGATCCCAACATACGCAATGATTTTGATGATATGTAGGTATTTGTTGTAGCAAGAATTTTTTTAGACTATAGACGCCATCTAGAGCCTCTTTGTTGATGTATTTTTGGTTCAAATACGAATACACCCTTACCATATATGTGAGAAACTTTGCATATTTGTGGATAATGGTTTGGATTCGTATGGATGTATTCGTATTTTCAGTTTCAGTTCGCAGCTTTGGGGCCAACCTATTCAATCACTAGTCTGCCTTTGATAATATTGGTTCATTGTCCATTGTTCATTTTTAGTTTTAACTTTTGAGCTTAGACACTAGATACTGATGACCTTTTGGGTAATTTCCATTTGCTATTCTAGTCTTCATACTTTAGTATCTACTATTTTGCTTAGCATTAATCAAATTCTATAATTAATGAATGATGAATTTAAATCAATTTATGCAATATTTTACCACTTTTATTTCATTAAATCATTTATGATGTATGAATCAATGTATTTCATTATTGAATTTGCATTTGAATCATATTTATTTATATATACACAGTGCATACACATACATCCCCCATGTCCCCATGTTCCCCCTGAATTTCCCTAAAATTTGGGGGTGCTCCCACACGTCTCCCATGTGCATATCCCCGTTCCCGCATACCCCTGTCCCAGAAACTCGGTGGAACATTGTCTAAAACAGATTATAACTCTAAGATACATAACCGAAGATTGTCCAAGAAATGTCCAAGGAGTATCCATGGAGTATTTGGAAAGGTACAATTGGTAATATAATTAAATAATTCTCAAAGAGATCCTAACAATACATTGCATAGTCAATGATTGTCCTAGAAAGATCCAAGGAATATCCATGGAGTAATTGACTATCAACAATATCTAAAGAAAATTGGACGAATATTCAAAACCTATGGCAAAAATATCTGATGCCATAGCTTGTCTTTCACCATCCAAGGTAGCCTAACCATTGGAGATGGTTAGGATCAGTGTATATAATATCGTCGATATTCGGAAATATCGCGATATTTTCAGGGAGACGAGATATCACCGAGAAAATATCGTGATATTTTGTCTCCCCGAAAATATCGCGATATTTCCGAAATATCAGCGATATCTAAGGGAAATATCGTGCGACAAGCTAAAATATCGTCGGGACACAGAGAAAAATGACGACGGGACTATAAAAGTGAAATTTTGTTTTTTTTTCAATCATTTTCATTTCTAGTTGCTGGAGAAGGAAGGGGGGAGCTATGTGCTTGCTGCCAAGGAGAGTTTGAGTGTTGAATAGCTATTATTGCCACCAACAAAGAAGATTTTGTTGATCTAAGCTTAAAGAACAATGAGACAATTTCATTTCTTCCATTAACAGGTATGTTCAAATAAACCCCTATGTTAATGAATTTTTTGATAGTTTTAGGATTATTCTTGCTTGCCTATTTGCCTACAATCATTTTGCTTGTTTTTTTTTCCATTTGCTATGATTTTCATGCCCATAAGCAAATGCAAGGGGTTTCTCCATATTTGGAGAGCAAACTCTCTTTTTTTTTGAACTTTCAAATACACTCACTTATTGTCATTTATGGTTTTTCATTGAATTCACATTGCAAATAATGTAGCAAAAAAATTATTTTGTAAAATGATGTGGTTATTACTTATTAATTCCAATTATTTTTTTGGTGCCCTAGGTTTGAGTTAGCTCACTACAAAATTAAAATATGCCAAAAGCCTTAGACCCATTTTGGGAGTATGGGGATCTTGATGGTGGAACAAATCAGGCATATCTTACATGCAAATTGTGTGGGACCAGGATGAAAGGAGGGATTACAAGACTGAAATACCATCTAGCTAGATTCACTGGAGATGATGTTGGGATTTGTACAGTTTCTAGTCTGGAGCTTATACAAAAAGCTCTTGAGGCAATTGATGAAAAAGACAGAAAGAAGGAAGAGACAGAAAGAAACAAGGTTGAACGTGCAGGTAGATCTTTCGGGATATCTTCTCCTGATTTTGACGCTGAGGGTAGTGGGAGGGGCTCCACAGCTGGCACAACATCACCTGCTACTGCTATTGCTAGTGCAAGGTCGTCATTTTTTGTTCCACGAACAGGACATGGATCACAACCTAGCATAAAATCGCTTATTAAAAAAAAGGAGAAGCAAGAAGCAGATAGAGTCATGGGAGGTGTCTTTTCTGGAGCGACTTACCTCTCACCATCACCAAAACCAATCCATTTTAGCAGCCAATATGTGATGCTATTGTTGTTGTGGACCTAAGATACAAAAGTGCTACATATGAGGAGTTGCAGGGGCCAATTCTTCAAGCAGAAAAGCAGGACATCAACTCTAGATTGGCGGAATTGAAAAAAACATGGGAAGTTACTAGATGCATAGTGATGTCTGATAGTTGGACAGATAGGAAGGGTAGGACCCTTCTAAATTTCTTGGTACATTGTCCTAAAGGTACCATGTTTATTAAATCGGTGGATGCATCAGAAAATATCAAAGATGTAGCAACGATATGTGAGTTTTTAGATGGGTTCATTCAAGAGATTGGTGTGCAGAATGTGGTGCAAGTCATAACAGACAATGCAGCTAATTATGTGTCTACCAGCAAGATGCTTATGGAGAGGCATCACACATTGTTCTGGACTCCGTGTGCAGCACATTGTCTCAATTTGTTGCTTGAGGATATGGGGAAACTCTCCTTCATCAAGGAGGTGGTTGATATGGCTAGGAGCGTCCCCAAGTTTATTTATAACCATGCTTTGTTCTTAGCCTCATGAGGAAGTTCACTAGAAACAAGGAGTTGCGGTGTCCTGCGATCACACGTTTTGCCACAAACTTTATTACTCTTCAGTCTTTGCTTCGATGTTAGTTCGAGTTGAAGCAAATGTATGTGTCTGATGACTGGTGTAATTGTAGATATAGCAGGAGACAGGACGGGAAAGCCATTGCAAAAATGGTGTACTCTGAGACGTTTTGGCGTGGAGTAGAAGAAGCATGCTCAGTTAGTGAACCTATAGTAAAGGTTCTCAGATTGGTAGATGGGGAGAAGCCTGCAATGGTTTATTTGTATGAGACCATGGATAGGGCCAAGGAGGCCATTTGTTCTTATTATGCAGACAAGGGTTCTACTAGCCTTGATAGGCATATGATGTTATGGGATATGATTGATAGTCGGTGGACATGGATGCTTCATCGACCCATTCATGCAACAACACTTTTCCTCAACCCCACATTTTCATACAAATGCAGCTTTGATTTTGATGGTGAGGTGATGGAAGGGCTCCATTCTTGTATTCATAGGGTGGTACCTGATCCTGAGCTTCGTAGCAAAATCAATTGCGAGATACAATTTTATCAAGATTGTGTTGGCCTATTTGGCTTTGATGATGCTATTAGGAAAAAACCCTCTTCATGCCACGTAAGTGACAAGTCATCACTCATTAGAAATTAGAATTTTCAATTTAGAATTTCCTTACTTATAATTCTATTTTTTTAAAATTCAATTATGTAACTTCTATTTGAAATTTTAATTATGTTTTAAGTTTTTGAATTTTTTATTTCTTTATTTTGTTGTAGATATTTGGTGGCGAAGCTATGGTGCAAGGGCACCAAATTTGCAGAAATTGGCCATAAGAATCTTGAGTCAAACATGTAGCTCTTCAGGGTATGAGCGCAATTGGAGTGTATTTGAGAAAATACACGCAAAAAAGCACAACGGGTATAACTTTGAGCTCCAGCCTTCAAATGAGCAATTACACTTACTGTAATTTTTAATTTTTAATTTATGACCTTCAAGTGTCGAGAGTCAAGACTCATTAGTTTTTTTTATACTCTTACAGGTTGGAGTTCGCACGCCTCAATGATTTAGTGTATGTGCATTACAACATCCGACTTCGGGTGAGGCAAATAGAAGCACCAATGGATCCAAATGCCATTTCCTTAGACAATATTGATCTATTGTCTCAGTGGAGGGTGGAGTCTGAGGAGCCCATCTTGGAGGAGTCACTTTCATGGTTAGAGCTAGATGATCCATTAGAACAAAGGCAGCAAGAGGAGGAGGAGGAGGAGGAGGAACAGCACTCAGAGGAGGAGCAGGAGGAGGAGGAAGAGGACATTGTGGGAGCATCAGCATCAACACCATATGCTATAGATATAGGAGAGCACAGCTCCATACCTAGCACTTATTATTTGACATTAGGTGCAGAGGCAGGGTCAAGGCCTTCTAATACTAGGGGCAAGCCTGGTAAACAGCCCATCATGTTTTCCCGTAAAAGAGGGAGAGGGCAATGATTTTAGATAAATAGCTGCTAGTTTTATTTGTTATGCTACATATAACTCATGATGATGAGATACTTTTATATATGTGATGTTATTTTGTATTGGTTCTCCACATTTGAGTCTTTGAATGGACAATTATCAGGGATCAGCAAGATTTGGTATCGCCTTTGATGTATCATTTCTATTTGACATTATATATATCAGTGCTTTCTTCATATTTATGTGCCAATGTGTATATTTCATGTTGTTATTGCTTTATATGTTTAAAAATCTGAAAACCAATAGATATATATATATATATATATATTATGCATTTTTTATGCTTGTCGATATTTTGCCGATATTTTCACCAATATTGCAGATAAGATGTTTTCTGGGCCCTCGGCAATATTTTGCCGATACCGATATTTTCAGCACTGGATAGGATAGCCCTAGCCATGTCAATGCACGAGTAATAGTCACTTAACCCAGTATTACCAGAATCACCAATTAATCACAATTCGCTGATAATCAACAATTCAAAAAACCAGACTTTTGCATTTAAGATTTTACCAAATTCCATTTTTCAAGATGATTTATTGTCAAACAGAAGTTTTGCAACACTGAGTAAAACTTGTACAAATGCTTCTCTTAACTTCCCCAATCACTCAATCTATCAATACATTAATTTTCATTTTGTGTAGTCAAGTTTGCCAATACTTCTCAAATCTTCCATGGTTGAAACAACAATTCTGTGGTTGAGTGAAGCTATTACAGATATTTGAGCAAAACAATAACCCAAATCTATTAACATTTACTAATTTTGAGAATTTCAATTGTATTTGAGTGGATTGTTTCTTGTGATTCAACCTATGTTGATGAGCCATTGATGTTGAGACGAGACCACAATATGGAAAAAATATGGCATTCAGTCCATGGGTGGCTAACAAGCAGCAAGGTGATCAAGCTTGTATTAACATGGAGCCCTGCCTTAAAAAAAACCCAACTGGGTGCTAATGAGGCCAGGTGCAAAAATTGGGTGATTTTGACAAACATAGAAACACCCCTCATAGCATGGCAACTTAGACAAAGGATAGCTGTAAGTTGCTATATGCAGCGATTCCAAAAAGATATGACATTCTATGGAATTGCAAACAGTGGGCAAAAATAATCTCAGCATATATAAATATATATGACAAAACACCGTAAGGAGAAAGGAAAAAGATAAAGGAAAACTTTTGGTTAGAGATTAACATGATCACTAAAATTTTAACTTTGATTGGATAAATGTTGGCTCATCCTCCTTGCTATCCAAGATTTGGCATCAAGTACTGATACACCAAATTAGCATGAGGCCAATTGAAAATACAGAAAATTAATGCTTCTTTAGAAAACTAGAAGGTTTTGTGAGTCTGTGACCATGATTCAGTCAAACAGCGACTTTGTCATAAGAACTCTAGATTGGCATCCTCGTGAAAGGATATTGGACAGAAGCTCTATTGGAGCAGCTGTTTCTATCAAGACAATACTACATGCTAATACTTCATCTAGTGTCCTCAATGTATTATGTTGAAATCATAGTTTCCTTAGAAGATCATTTTATGTTCTTACTAGTGTTTATGTTTGTAGCTCGGGCAGGTACTTCTGCACAGGCCTAGGTGTCTAGGCATGTCGAAGTCACCCAAAGTCTCTTTAGGATACTTGCTCACGTATTCAGTAAGTTGCTTTCGTAATTTAACCTAAGTCTAAATTAGGAAAAGCATATAATTAATTTTGTTGGGTATTGAGCTAAAGAAATTTGGGAAAATTAAAAGTATTTACTTTAGTGATTATGTTTGAATCTCAACCGTTGATCTCAACTGAGGCAAAAGATATAATCTCGGCCATCCATCGATTTGGAGATTAGGGTTAGGGATTTAGCTCAATGAGAAGTTATAAAAGTTGGGGTTAGGGATTTAGCTCAATGAGAAGTTATAAAAGCAGTGGCCCAAGACATTGAAAAAGAGATCTTCTCAAGTGAGGAGTGAGATACTCGAGTGTGCCAGGTCCGACGAAGGTGCAGGGGTGCAGTATAGGAGATCCAGATTAGCCAAGCAAATCAAGGATAGATCTAAGGCTTTACCAGATGGATCAGATCCAACGTATGTTGTATATGTATTTTCCTCAGTTGGGCCATTATCTTTAGACCGGAGCACAAGTAGGTAAAAATTATTATTAATGAATAATTATTGACTGAGCAGAATTTGTGTGTGTCAAATGTGTGATTGAGATTGGTTAATATTTTGCTTCCACTGAATGTTTATGTTAAGAACCAGCTGTGTTTTTATTCAGTAGACATAAAATCCACCAGGAATTAATTACCAGGAGCTGAGTTCAGAAATTAACTAGGATATTACCAAACAGGTTCTTGTGTCTATTAGAATATCTCCATCCTCCAACTATAAAGTGAGGTATTTTCATGGGAAATTTGGAAATTTGATTTAAATTTTTCATCCAAGTTTGGCCACATCATAAACCAAAAACATATTAAATCGCACCAAGCATTTCCATCTGGATTATCTTTGTTTTAGCTATTAAAATCCAATGGTGGCATTCTCTACATGTGACAATAATGAGTTCTGTTTTTTCATAAATTTAGTATCAAGAATACATATATCAAATATGGGGAGAGGTGAACATCCCTACTAATTTGTCTAATAATAATTATCAAGACTTTGCAAGTAAATTATTCAATGATCAAAGTGATTTTAGCTATTAACTTCATGCTGGATAGGTAAACTACCATCTCAGCTACAGAAAATCCAAATAGTGAAACTCTCACCTTGTTTAGCCTTACAGCATAATGCTTCTTCTAGAAGGGTTGCTGGCATCTGACAAAAGGAATAATGCAAGTGATCATCGAATATATTCATTTCCCTCAAATTTCAGCTGGCTCAGAAACAGAAGTCTCCATATAGATTCATACATTTACAGGTACATAGCTCAGAACATAGACGAAACCCAGATCCTAGTTGGTAATAAAAACATCACAAAATCCAAGACAATGAAATACACTAGGGAATCAAACGATCAGAGAAGTTGAAGTGTAATCAAAATGCAATTTTCCAAACCTTCGGTAATTGATCAGCTAACAGATTGCACCTCCCCGCCATCTCATGTTCATCAGTACATGCTTGAACCTTTAGCACAGTGATTTTGGGCATGTTAGATTCATTGATGAAACAACTTACAATTCTGTGAAAGAAATGCAGGAGCAGAAGGCCTACAGCAATGCAAGGTTCTGAAATTATTCCTTACCTAATTATTGAACTTTTAGCTTCCCTCTAATTCTTGTAAGAGATGTGTGAAAACAAAAACATATATTGCCTCAAGGAGAGAATCACCTTTTAGAGACCAACATTACTCACAGTTGATAAATACTTGATAAACACTTATATCTTACAACCAAAGATCGAATCCAAATTTGCACATCTACCCCATGCAAGCTCCATCTTGATATTATAAATGATGTTTTACAAGTATGAACCCATGGTAAAAAATTGCATGAGAATCTGTGAAAATGCAGATGGCTGAGATGAGGGGTGGATGATGAAGAGGTGGTGGAATTGGTGGGGGTGAGAGAATGGAATTGATGGGGAAGTAGGGTAGAGTTGCTCCTATTTTCTTTTTGCATTTGCTTGTGGGGGAGGAGGGGGTTTGTGAGGATAAACAATTGGTTGGGGAATGGGGAGCAAGACTGAATTGAGTGAGAATGATTTAGGGGCAGGCATTAGATCAATTGGGGCGAACCTGCTAGTTTCAGTTGGGCTGGAATCCAGAAAAGGCTGTCTATATACACGTGTATGAATGTATATATACCCAATAAGATGGGGATGGGTGTGAACTCATGCTTCTTAATACACTAATTGGTTTGACCAATTAGTGTATGGGATCTCTCCAATGTTGCACATCCATCCTGCAATGAATCCCTTTCAACATGCATGTGCCCTCTTCCTAGTAGAACAACTCAGAACATCCAAAAACTAACATAAATAAATCAATGAAACATACCATGATAGTTCACACTGTTAGTTTCCCTTAAAACCCAGCAACAAATTTATGATTTTCTAAGTATGCAACCAGAAAACAACTAAATTGTTGTTCTGAAAACTTAGATCACAAATACGTTGAGTTTTCTAACTATAGCATGCATAGCAGAAATAAATAAAGCTGAATACAACACATTCAACACATAAGACACGGGATATACCCAGGAAACCCCAACTCCAGGGAAAACCTACAAATTGTGTGTGTTTTTGTAACCACCCTCCTCCCACATTTACCCAAGCTAACCGGCCAACTGGGGTAAACATGTGACGAAGAGTTACTATGATGTCATTCAACTCCCCATATACAATTAAGGAAGTAGAATTGACATGAGAAGGCCAATATGACCTCCCTCAGAAGCTACAGAACCTTTAGGAGCCAACCAACACCTTCGGGTGTCCAACCACTGAAAGAACTTGCTTTTTCACTGACCTAGATCCTCAGTCGCTCCCATGACAAGGCATGCATTCGACTAGGACCCTCCAGTCGACCTCACAGCAAGGCATCCATGCAACTGTGGCCTTTTTCAAGGCAGTTCAGTACCAGCGACCCTAGAATTTGTGCCACTTTTTCAAGGCTAGGACTCAAGCCACTGCCCAAAACTTCATGAAACTTCCAAAAATGATAAATAACATAGAAACAAGGTTACTAATGAAAGAATTTGAACAAGGACTTGATCTGACCCCTACTAGCCATGACAAGAATTTCGTTAAACACATCAAGAACATGTAATCTACAGGTCACAACAACAAATCTGAGCATAGGGGTCTCATACTTATCTGAGAATCGTCAAAGAGGATTTATATCTCCTCACAATTGCTGCATTGTTATCTATTAGGTCATTCATTCATTAACATTTCATATACTAACCAAAACATGATGAGAGCCATACATCATAATTGTCATAAAACATGTTTGTAACCAACAAATAACCAGAGATATATCAATGAGGAAACAACTATTAAAATCACATAATGGCAAGCACATTTACTCATAAAATACAAAAGGAAAATGAGCTCTTATTAACATATGCAAAACCAACCAAGTCGAGGACTTCCACGTACCACTCAACCATAGATTGAGCTGAACCAAATCTTTGTTTCAACCAATCACCCCCCACCATATTCCAAGCATGAATGTGGGATCTCATGAAACAAATCAAACGAACCCAAACCAGGGCTTCCAAAGGCCAAACCACCTCAACCCTTAACCAGTGATCCCACCTCATGGTCGGACATCACTAACCATCACCAGATCAGTCTCTATCCAAGTTGTCTAGGGCTGCAAAGCGTTTGTTCCAAGCAAGGCTTCCAGGACTAGTAACTCAACCCACAGTTGTTGTCGGGCTCCAGAGCGTTTGTCCAACCAGGGCTTCCAAGACTAGTAACTCAACCCACCAAGGGCTCCAGAACGTTTGTCCAACCAAGGCTTCTAGGACTAGTAACTCAACCCAAGCTGTTACAGGGCTTCCAGAGCGTTTGTCCAACCAAGGCTCCAGGAATTAGTAACTCAACCCACAGCGATAAGGAACATGAAAACCAACCAAAAAACAAGAGGAAAAAAACCCACAACACCATGGCTATCCAGGAAATGGCAAGGCTAGGCAAAACCATTGTCAATCCAGGCAATCCTCCATGTCAATGATAGATCATAACCAAGAAACCATATGCATGTGCCATGCACGCTAGAACTAGCAAGGAATCATACATGCAACTCGGTACCTACAAGCAAAACTCGTTGTAGTTGTTGATCCCAATGTCCTCTTACGCTTTCCTGCTCTTCCTTTGCCTTCTTGCTCCAAATACCAAGTATGCCACACTCCTCCAAGAGTGCTCCAAGAAAACTCTAAGTGTCTAAGAGTATGGGAGAGAGAGAGAGAGAGAATGAAAATGAGAGCTCCAAAACTGAACTAGCAAAAAGCTAGAAACTAGTCCTCAAAAGCCTTTTTATTAATGAGGCCTCTATTTTCTTCATTTTCCATTATTTTTCCTTCATTTTCCTCCTCATATGAAACCTGTGACCTTTCACCTCCCTTTTCTCCTATTTTCCATTATTTTCATAAATAAAATGCCAATAAATGTTTGATGTCTTTTCAAAGCCTTTGCCATTGCCTTTGCCAATTTCCATACCCATTAATTAATCACAAGTGATCCCCATCACTATGTTTTTGCCCAACATTCAGCTTGGAATACGTGTCCCATGACCTTGGTTATTATTTTACCTTTATTAACTTTATTACTGGATTTTTGACCTGGGTTGTTACAGTTTGCTATCAGCTTCAGCAATAATAATCTTCATAATTTTTACAACAAGGGAGCACTTCCCTTTTACAGCAAAATCCTCTGAGCAGTTGAACCAAGCAAAATCAAATCAGCCCCTGTGTGCTTGTGCTAATGTACGGAAGCACAGTACAACCTCTCTATGCACAATTGTACCAACATGCGATGCACTCTTCCACTACGCACTATACAACCGCGCTGATGCTGGGTTGTGTAAGAGTTATTCGGCCCTCTTCTTTCTCTCCCTCTTGGTCGTTGATCTTCTGTTGACTACTAAAAACTCTAATCTCCCTGCTGAGCTAACACACAATCTATGCTAAAGTCGAACTAGCTACTTTTGCACTTTATTCCCTCTTATAATTCGACCTATGCCACACCATCACTCACAATGGCTGAGATTAAATAATCATGAAGGGTTGAGATTAAATCATAAGTTGACTTTAGGATTTTAATTTTTCCGAAGTCCAACTTCAGGATATAGTTAATTAAATTAATAATCTACTTAAGTGGTCGTCTTATGGGTCCCTTTACTAGCCTTGGCACTTAGGCAAGCAGATCCCTTGCTCCTCTCCTCCAATCAACACTCCCTCTTGTTGAAGAAAGTGTAACTAGATTTGGTCTTCATAAATGTATCTTTGATATTTGTATTTATTCAAGAAAAGAGAAATTATTTTTATGATATTTGTCAATGAGTTTCTTGCTCATTGAATTAGGTCAAGCATGTGTTTAAGTGCTTCTAGGAAGTCAAAGAGTCAATGTATTTATGTAAGACCCTTTGAGGGCATGTTACACTATGTATAAAATGGTATAAAGGTCAAAGGAATACCTCCAAGCAAAGTCCAAGTCCTCTCCATGCAGCAACGTCCTCCAAATGAAGCAAAACAATGAAATAAATTCATGTCGACCTAAAGATAGCATGTCGGCCTTCTAGTTGGCCTAAAAGGAGGGACATTGCTCCATATATAGAGGTTGTCCACTCCACTATAACGTCAAGCAACTCTCATCTAAAATCAGCGAAGTATAAAAGCCAAGAAGAAGTGACAAAAAGACAAGTTTAAGGGTCTCCTAGTGCAGTGAAGGAAGGAGAAGAAAAAGCGAAGTTATGGAACTGTTTCTAGGGCAAGAAACAATCACATGTGCGAAGTAAAATAGGACAGTTTGCGGATACAACAGTAGTAATATCACAATTCAGAATTTGTTAGTGTTTGGGTTAAATATTAGGCCTACAAGGCCTTCCAAGTCAAGCAAAGAAGTCCCTCTCTCCAGCGAAGGCAAAAAGGACCCTAACTCTCCAAGGGTACCTTCCACGCGTGGGAAATTAGGGTTGTTGTTCAGTCACATCAAGTTTGCAGACCTACCTCAAGAAAAACCTCGTTGGATCAAGAGAAGGGTGCCCCATTAAGTGAAAAACATCATGAAGGAAGGAAGCTGAATATCTCATCAAGAAGCTAACTAGCCAACGTCTATCTCTAGACAAAGCAGTGAAGAAAAGGACGAAGTAATGGGGAGCAAAGTGCCGAAAGGAGGAAGTCAATGCACCCCTGGGGCACCCTTCAGGGTAAAAGAAAAAAATATATAGACTGATTATTTATGGAGTCTCAGATGAGATTGGGACAATCAGTGGTTGGGGATACATAATAACCTCCCACCTCACTCACCCTACCTTATATCCTACACTTACAGCCTAAATCTGTACCATTTATATTAGATAAACGCTCTCAAGGGAGAAAGTTGATATAGAATAGATTCCAATTGCATGGCCCAATGATGATGTCCTCGTACTCCCGGGTGGTAATTTCTTGACCTGGCAAGACCCTAATCCCTCCTTAAATGGCCTCTGGCTATGTCCCTTGTCACTTTTATCTTTTTCACTAAGGGTTTAGACCAAAGCTTGCACTTTAGGCGTTTCCACCCATTCCTACCCCACCTTCCAACCATCCACCAATGGGGCCCCTCCAACCTTCTTTTTTAATATTGTTGGAGGACATCCTAGTCAAGGGTCTAGGGTTTGGCATTGATCAATAAGAGGCTTCAACAAGAGAAACTTATTAAAGGGTAAACCTCTCTTGTGTTTTGCACTACACTCAAACTGTCTCTGAAGTAAACAAATCTACACCTTGGGAAAGCCTTGGTTAAAATGTCTCTTGTCCGCTCCTTTATTGATATGTACTGGAGTCTAATTGTACCTCTCTAAACAATGTCCCTGATGTGATGATAGTGTATCCCAATGTGCTTTGAGTGATTGTAAAACACTGAATTCTTAGAGAGCTTGACGCAACTTTGATTGTCACAGTGGATCACGGTGGGCTCTAGCTCCTGTCCAAACAAGCCCATGAGTAGCTTCCTCAATCAAGTAGCTCCGCATGCAGCCAAACTGTCAGCCATGTACTCAACCTATGTTGGGCTCAATGCAACTGATCGTTGCTTGTGGCTTGTTGACCATGTACATGTCAACAGTTCCAAGAAGCAAAGTGCAAAGCAGTGGATAAAAAGTTTTCAATCATTATCATCATTATAATCCCAAATTCTACAAATATATTGTAAAAATGATTCTAGTATAACTATTAAGCCATATAACAACACCTAAGTAAGCCTATGTTTCTTGTCAAAGGGTTTCACTCTAGGGAGTTTTTTAACCTCCCTATTTATTTGTTTTTCTAGACACAAATAATTACTGAAGTTTTTCTCCCAAACATACCCCAAAGATAGGGTGGAACTCGTTGATAAGGTTTTAGGTGAGTCCTAGTGTTATCGAGTCTATGTATTTTTATCATACTAGATCATGTGCCTTGTGTCGCAAAATTTGGTTGTGTCTACAAATGTTGTGTCTGTGTAAAATTCCCCTTTTAAGGGTTGATTTTTGTAGTCTCTTGATGTTAAAAGTGTGTCTAGGAATATTTTTGGTGAATGTTTCCTCATAATTAGAACACCATTACCAAAATATTTTTTAGATCCACTTAGAGGATGGAAAAATATTTGTAATCCCCTCCTCAGTCTATTATTTAATTTTTTGGCAAAAAAAATGGCCCAAAATTGTCAAAATAAAATAAAATGACAGGAAAAAATTAATAACTATCCAAGTGGAAAAATTATCAACAAATTATTGAGACTATTTTTCAGAGAAAAAGTTTCAGGTCAAAATCAAAAGCCTCATTTCCAAGGCAGAACATCCCAATCCAGAAAATCTTTAGACCCCGAAGACTATTTTTCCAACAAATCGAAATTTTTGGGCCAAACAATTAATTATTTTGCACAAGTAAAGACGATTCTATTTTTGAAGATTCTCCAAAGGACCAAATGCACCTACAAGTTCGATTTTCTAACGAGATCGAAGTTTTTGGAGATTCATGGAGCAATTATCAAGGGACAAAATTAATTTGACAAGGATCAAGCCTTGGATCAAGTCAAACTAGCAGTTTTTCCACTTGAAGGGGCCTAGAACTCTCATTTTTTCTATATAAGGACGCCTGAGGCTTCTCATTAAGCATGTTATGATGATTTGATGTACTAAGCTAATCTTTGTTGGATTTTTTTTGGAATAAAATCAAAAGTCTTTGGGGTTTCAATTCAAGATGTCTCTATCTCAATGATTTATGGTATGTGCTGAATGATTTTAATGCTCTAATGGTTTATTACTGAAGATTATTGTTTCATGGTCAGTGGTTGGATTATCTATTTGCACAAGTAACTTGCATTAGGTATTGGGCTAGAGTAAACACTCTGAAACTAGCAGATCTAGCAAGTATCTCTAGATCTTTGGGTTTCTTGTGTGAATCGAACCCCTATGATCTAACAATGTATCTTTTGAGTATCTAGAGATCTTCAGGTGATTCAGCCCTTGGGCAATCCCCAAGTACATAGACTTTGAGGAGACTACGTCTTGTTTGGCTTCTCAGCTTATCTAACAATTTATGGAGCAGGGTTTTGGCTAGTGCATTAATTATAAATTATTCATTTCACTCATTTTCGAAATCTAATTGTGCTATAAAGGTTTATCTGCTTAATAGAGCTAATATTTTCTTGTAAATATTGTGAATAATTTGTAAACAGATCTACTAACCCTTGTATTTTAACTTGTGTACATAATTGTTGGGGTTTTATTTTCAAATTTCCTATATCTCATGGATTGACTCTATTATTTAACTTACAGGTGCCAAAGACTACGTTTTCAGGTACAAATTTGAAGTTAGAAGGTTTAAGCCCTCACCTAGCCTAGATGGTTAGGGTTTGGGCACACATTCTTCTTTGGAGGAGTCGCCCAACCAAAGGAAGGAGGGCGTTCAAGTTTTAAGGGTAGAACTAGGGTCTGGAAGCCCTGATCTACCAAACCCATATCTCCAAACTGCAATGCCTTGCCTCTTGAGGGAGCCCCTAGCCCTAGTAGGGCTTTTCACTACATAAACTGGGTTTCTCATAAATTTTTGTCATTTGAAGTATTTGCAGGTGGATTTCTTGTGGTTATAGCCATTTTGAGCTTGAATCTAACATATTTTGGCTTGTTGAGGCTAACCGCAAGGGATTGAGGCTATCGTGGCCTAGTCGCAAGCCTAGTTTGGCCTCTTGAGGAGGGTCGCAAGGGTTGGAGGTACTTCATTTTGATTACATTGGTTTTATCTTTGATCTAACCTTTGTTTATAGGCCTAAAACCATTTTTTCAAGGGTTTGTGAAGTGTTTTCCATCAACAGGTAATTAATGTAATATTTTGATCTCTTAAAAAACTTGAAGTCTTGTGTTTTGGTGGCTAACATTTTGTTTTGCAAGTCTATTATCTACTTTGAAGAGGGTTTGAGGGCTTTATTATTTTCCCACCACATTAACCTTCTAGCCCTAGTCGCAAGGCTCAGGGCAACTCTTTCACTAGGCCACAAGCCTTTCAAGGCCTACTAGGCATAGTCGCGAGCTTATGAGGGCATCATCTATCATTGAAATTGGTTCTAGGGCTAATACTTTGTATTTGCAGGTGTTTGAAGGCCTAAACATTGCCAAATCATTCCTCTTTGGTGCCTCAAATTATCTCGCTTGGCATTGAAGCAAGGCCATAAGCCCTGAAGTATTTGCTCTCCCCCTATCATCTCTATAATCTTGATTGTCATAAATAGTCTATATATGAAGATTAGCATAACAGTGGCATAATCATCTCATAATCACCTTAAGGAAGTCCTAAAACTAATCCTAAGAAGCCTAAGAAACTGAAGGAACATTACACATTAACTAAGGGCTTAATCAGTATTGTCTTAGCCTGTTTCCAAGTGATTTTTTAGGATTGTTTTTTATAGTGCCAGTGGGTTGATCTGATTGGCATAAGTATTCTTGAGGGTTGGTGCATTTTCCAAGTAATAATTGAATGATAAAAGCATTGGTCTCTCTTTTTGTATTGAGGATAACTAGTTTGTTTTGTATCTTGCATCCTTGCATCTCTAGCATCTCATTTGTTAATTGCATCATTGTGCCTAACTGTTAGCAATCTCATTACTCTCATTGCTCTCATTTCTCTCCTTTGTGCTCAGCTTATTGTGCTTGAGAAACATTAAAGTTGCTCTTGTTTCTAATTGTTGAGTAACATAAGCATAAGAGAACTATAATAAGAACTCTAATTGATACATTAATGAGATCTGATAAACACCTTGAATCATTGAGTAATTAATATTGCTAATATTATTTCATTGAGATAATCTCTAAGTGTTCTCTAAATTGCTTCATAGGTTGCTATTGGCATTCTTGTAATCTTGTGTTGAGAAGTAATATTTGATAATCTTGATTGCAAGTAGTTTAACATTGTCATATTGAAGCATTTTACATACTTATAATCTCATTGAAGCAAGTTAATTCCATCATCATTTGCATCTTCATTTCTAGATTAGAAGTGCACATTTAAAATTTACCTCCAAGAATAAGCTTGGTTGTAAGAAAGATAGTGTGAAAATTCTTGCATTGGAATCCTATTGCAGCAACTAGTCTTATTTCTCCTAATTGTTATTTGATTTAACAATTTATCTACTACAGCAAATATCAAAATAAACACACTACAACCTTCACAAATAAAACACTGCGAAAAATAATGCACTGGAAACTGAGAAATTCTAGCACACACACATAAAATATGAGAATTATTTTTGGACAAATGTCTCCAGAAAATCCCAACTCGAGAAAATCGATGCAGCGGTGAGGATTTTTATTATTATGCAACAGCAAAAATCTTAGTACAATCTAGATGCCTAATACTGGCAATCCACAGCAAGAAAATCTGGGCAATCCACAAGCAATCTCGACATAACCTGCCTACAAAGAACTCGACCTCTTGAAGCCTCTGTGCTGCATTGCGTAGTCTCTATGAGGTCTAGCCTCTGACTGGTCTCTAATAAAGTTGTTCTGCCTTCTACTACTGAGAAATTCGTCTCTTCATCCCTTTGGAACCTCTGCTAGATCTCTAGATCTAAGAATGACTTCTCTCCAGCAAATCGAACTGCCCTCTCTGAAGCTACTGCGCAAAGCTCTACACTACCTCACTGGGATAACTCGGCCCTCTTGCTGCAACCTCTCTAGATCTGGAAAATTTCCTTTGAATCACTATCCCTGCCCCTCACTCATTGCTTTCATCTCTGGCTCTCTCCAGCAACTGATCGCTGCTACTCTGGAAATCGATTTGCCAAGAAATCGAACTACTCAAGTGTATTCTCCATCACCACATCGATCTCTTCTTATAATCTATTGTTGGAGAACCAACGACCAAGATTAAAACTTAATCAATGCCTAGAATCATCTTTGGATCGATCTGTGTGAGTTTCTAGATGATTCTCACCTTCTCTCAATTAATACTAATTAATTAACCATATTCCCTAAGTTTAGACTTAGGAAATATTTAAAAAACAGTTAATAATCTAATTGAGACACTTCCAGGTGGAATTTCCAAAATGATTTCTGGGTTTTATGGATCTCATGTATTCTAGCCTCTCCACCAAATTTTGTGGCTAGAACACACACGATGCT